>UXGD01002861.1:0-23277 GCA_900474315.1 Torymus auratus | reverse complement strand
GCTCGAGTCCGTGGTTACGCGTTAGGGCCGTGCATGGGCCGGATCAGGGCTGCGTTTAAATTCAAAGCGACGGCTAAAAGACGGCAGAATCAATCTGCGCCTGACAAAACAAACGTTCCAAACCGGACGCGGCCCCTATGCGGCTACCACATCAGGCACGGGTTAGGCGCTACGGCAGCCGAATTCGAGCCGCGTGTTTATCGAGAGTTCATTTCTACTCGGGCCGCCGACTCGCGAGTCAGAAACACTACCAATAAGCCATGGCCGCCAGCAACCGGAATTCTACTAATCGGCGTTATATTGTAATCGGACGTCTTGCTTACTTCGTTCTTTCATATTCGTACGTGCATCCATACCTAACGCCTGCTATTTCTTAAATAAAAAACAGAATAAGTAAATGCACCCTTTCGGATAAATTCTTTTGTAAACAAGTGAAAGTGATTTGGAAAATTTTGAAATACTTTAGAAACCATATTTTTTATATTTTCTAGCTACTTATAATGTCTAATTAAGCTTTTTCATAAAGTGGGGCTGTGGAATTGTGTATGAGGCCGAATTAAGTAAATTATAGGCGCAAAAGTATAGTTGATTTATATAAATGACAACAAATTTGATGTGATCATTCTCAAACCATTGAAAACGATTTATTATAAAGTATATTTTTTTAGAAACCAACCTTACAGGAAACCAACTATTTGAACAAATGACCCCCGGCTTTGTCATGGGAACAAACACCGGAGAATCAAGTACCTCTCCCGTCGCGGACAACCACGCCGTACGGGGGGAGGGGGGGGGCATCAGAACCCGCGGAGCGCTATTTGGGAGCCTTGCGGAGATCCCCACCGATCCAACCATCGATGCACCGACCTACCCCTGCTTCAAATGTTGGAGAAAGGGGTATACTCGGTTTCGGTGCCCCCTACCGGCCACAGTATTCTGCTATAACTGCGGTCGGCGAGGGACGACACTACACGAACACCTCCACTGCGGAGAGGAACACTAGCGATATCTTCGTCAACAGGAACAGGAGCGAACACCGAACGTAACAACCCCCGACTGGATCCAGGAGGAGACAGCAGGTCGATTGTGTTCGAGATGGAGCCCTCCAACAGGCAGAGACAAGACCCTGGCAGGTGCCACTAGACCTGAAGATGGATCGTCCACGCAGGGAGATATGCCAAGCGGTCGAGGTGGGACCAGCCACCATATCTGTCCCCGCGATGGTTCCCCCACAGTCAGTCTCAGACTATTTCCTGCAGATCCGCCATTTATGTCCTGCTCCGAGACTTTATGTCGAAGTTGGAGGAGTTAGCGGAGAAATCAAGCCAACTAATGTGTCTGGACAGGTGAGTCGATAGATTTTCATTTGATATCTCTGCGGGTTACTGTAGCTAGTGACAGGTAGAGTGACCGAATGACCTTGCGGTGAACCCCCAAGTCCCCGTCTACAGAGTCGTCTATTGCGCATATAAAAATTGTGCATTTATAGCCGTCTTTCAAAGAATAATATATAAGGAGCAGATGCCTTATAACTGCACCAGGATACAAAGCTTTTCTGATAAATTTCGAATCACGAGGATCCTCTATTGAAAGTAGTCAAGTGGGTAATGCGGACTGCCAAAGAAAGAAAGAACGAAAGGATGGTGAGGGCCCCTTCCGCCATCCTCTACCAGTAAGCTACAGCCTGCCTGGATCACCGTCCAGGAGCCACTTACATAGAAATAAATCCACGTAGGAAGAGCCTGGGCAATTCCAGTTACCTCTCCTTGACGAAGGAAATCATAATAGAGGAAGTTGTGCGTTACCCGAGGGCATTTCCACACTATCAGAAATTATAATGCAATAGCGATTGTATGGCTGAACTACTAAGTGGAGTGTAGAATGGGAAAAAACCTCGCTAGGAGTAAAAACCCATTTACTTTATGTTAGTTATTGAGACGCGTAGTATGACTTCATTTGAGAGAAATCTATATAGATGAGTAAGTTCTGTAATCTGTAGATAAATAAAGGTGGTAAGATAGTGACAGAACGTTTAAGGAAAAAGGATACACCCAGAGGAAGGTGCCGCAGCCGGCAGCCGGTTCGGTCTGGCATTCGTTGCGGTTTGAGGCGCACTAAATGACATGCGGACTGCCTGGTCCGTACGTATATTTAATACCGACGCCTTGCTTGGAACGCTATAGGAACGTGGCACAGCAGCCCTCGATACCTAGTGGCCTCAAACTTGAATTTTTTCACAGATAACTCCAAAACTAACTTTCGCATACTGTCCGATCAGTCATCGGCGATGACATAGAAAGAATTTTCGATTCGATCCATGGTGGTCTAAAAATTTTGTTTTTTTTTTCTAGCATTTTGAGAAGGAATGCTCCGATTGAAAACCGGATGATATTTTGGGGGATATCAACAGGGGTCGAAACTTTTGACATATAATCATATGGTATATACAAAATTTTAATAACCTCAAAGTTGTGTTTTTCAAGCAAATATTTTAGTGCGGTGGCCTGGTTGGGTAAAAATTCAGCTGTGAGTATACATAATATGACTCTACAGCCTACTGGTAACATGACTGCTCAGGGATCTGGTGATCGTGAGTTCGAATCTATCCTGCGGTGTTTTTTTTTCATAAAAACCTTTTATAATAAAATATTAATGGTTATCTATAGTCGATGAAGTGTATTGGAATAATTTACCTACAGCGTTCTACCTTACTGATGGTACAACCGCGAACATTGGAGCTATTATACAAATTCGGCTATGAGCATACGTATGTCTCGATAGCCGAATGGTAAGGTGGCTGCTCAGAAATCTGAGGGATGTAACGGGTGGGGTTAGTTGTCAGTCTAGAAATCTCATAGGGGGAGAGGATGGTGATGTCACGATATAGATTGAGAGGGGATGGGGAAGGAGGAAGTGGTCTAGAACTATATTATGGTCCAGAATTCTTATAGCTTTAGTACTGCCTAGTAATGATATAGGTATAACTTATTTCCTGTCAATAGTTAAAACGAAAAACTAGGATCGTCGGGTGTGTTAGCTTACTTACGCTTTGTTCATTGCATAATTTTTCATACTTGTTATTTTTATAGGTATACATTGAAAAAAATGGTTAAACACAAAACTTGTATTCTAATAATACTTGTACTATATCAGTCATTCGTCAAAGAATCCTAGCGAGTCAGCAACACAGCATACAAACCACGTATTTTGTTAAAACAGTACGATTGAAGGCATTATCGAAATGAAAATCGATATACTCGCTGGATGAAAGGTAAAACTTCCCTCACTTGGTGCACAATGACTCGCGACGTGCAGCTTACCACCATAATCCTCGAGTTTAACTTACACCCGCACCCACGCATCTCGTATAGATGCTTATCTGTAATAAGATAATATTCCGCGTTAAGTTCACCCGTCCTGCACTTAAACACATACACCCACACCCACACCCACATACACACAAACACACACACACATATATATACATAACTTGCGCGCACGCACGCATACAGCTATATACTCCAGACATGCACACACCCGCATTCCCTCCACCGTGCTCTAATGTACTGAAGAGCGGAGCGCCAAAGTCTTATCGGCCAGGGCTTATCTCGAACTCGGTCGCGACGTATACACCGGCCGTCGTGCCCGAGCGCGCGCTACACACCCACGTCTCTGGCTATATAAATGCGCGGACGAGGAAGAGGAGGGGTGAGGGAAGGTATAAGAGCGCCTGGCTCGCTCGTATCCATTAACGCTGGCTCGCGGTCGCACGCGGCATCAATTTTCCACGTAGATATACATATTATATGTGACCCTGTAAATGTACTCGGGCTCGCTTGTCCGTTAAAATTCGCTCGCTCGCGCGCACGAACGCTGCTGAATTTCGGGAGAATTGGGCCGCGGGTTGTAGCACGCCCCAGATCCATCTATACGACTTGGGTTATATTAACTGCCGTTTAGTATGTGAATTATATAGAGCGTCCTGAATGCACGAAAAATGTTTAATTCCATTACGACTCATTAGTGGCTTATCGTTTGAGCATTATTCATACATAACAAGGATGAAAAATGTTCCTAATAAAACTCTGCGATAAAGTGTTTCAAAATTTATAACATTCATTTGAGTTTTATTTTAACATTTAAAATCTTTTCTGCATAATATCTTCAATTCATTAATATGTTTGTAAAATCAGTAATCAGTTGTGGATTAATAAAAAATATATATATTATGTTCGAGCTTTATTCTGATGAATGTATGAAAATTATTAACGTTTATTTGTTCGAATTGATAGCAGAAAACATAAGGAAACTGGTTTTACCCCAATACCTAGTGAGGCCTCAGTCTTCTCTAAAAGGCAATACATTTAAAAAAAAAATTATTTCATTCTGAAACGACAATGGAATTTATTACCGCGTATGATTTCTCATAAACCGTCTATTCTATCAGTTAAATTCGCCACCATTTGTAATAGGTAATAGTAAAAACTTCCATTTTGTATATAATATCCTTGTAATATATCAACTGTTTATGGGTTAATAGCTCGTATAATAAACAAATAAACGAATAAACAAATAAAGTTATCCGTATATGAGTTCATTAAAAAAAATTTAACTTGACGTTCAAATAGGTGGTAGAGATAGATTCAAATATGACACACGCTATATACAAATTTGTAATGATTAGATTGCTCTGATTATAGCATTTTATCCTTTTTTATACTATAAGGAAAATGTCTCGGAAGGTTCTTTCGTCTTGATTGTGCTCCTTGTTTTTACAAAATTAAAATATACAGATCTATCGTATAAATATAGAACTCTAGCGCGACGTGTGTAATATATAATACATGACGTGACAAGGCGGATCAGGTTGTATCTATAGAAATATGATGACGACTCAAATAAAGACGCGGATAAGCATTGGTATAGCTGAGATGGAGAGCATCCGTCGCAAAAACGAAAGGTCCGCAGTTCGAGTCCCTGCCGAGTCACGCCATGCCGTTATTCGATCGAGTGAATCGAGTCCCCCTCCATTTACTTATTTACCAGCGATTTCTCACTCGTATCACTATAAAATTTCCAAATTTGACGTAAATAACGATTTTCAAAAAATTCGTCTTTTAAAACCGGACGTCAGTATAAATCGATTCGTATTTCATCGATTTGTATTTTCTTACGCAGGAAAACCTAATGTTAACTTATACAAAAAACCGAATAAATTTGACTTTTTTCACTCCGCCCTCAAAAAGAACATTCTTGATTTCTAAACTCGCGCCCCCGACGCAAACCCTCGGAAAAAGGCGATAAAAGCTGGGCCACATTACACGCGGTCGAGCGCGGCCACAAGATAGCCTCTCCCCCCGCCCCCTCACTAAAAATCGACGATACGCACTTTATCGCATCATCGCGGTACCGTATCCCGCCGCTTGTATATAGTGACCTCCCTACTCCTGCCACCGAAAAGTCAGCTTCGCGTATAGCGAGCCTCCTCCCGCCCCTCGGCGAAAAGTTGGCTCTCCGTTTATCGCCGCACGCACGGTTGGGATGCTGCGCACCCGTTACAAATGTGATTAGTGTAAAATGATGGAAGAGATAGGCGAGATAGAGTGCGGGCGAGCGTTCGCGCGGCAGGAACCGAGCGGAGTTAGCGGGAGAATAGTCGAAAGCGTTCGTTTAGACGCGAGAGAGATAGGAGATGGGCTGATAGCCGAGGCCCGCGGTCGAGCGAGCTGGAAAAAGATGCGGCGCGAAACAGAGCGAGAGCAGCGAGGAAAGGAGGAGCGGAGTTGGGTTTTGGGGACGCGCGCGTAGTAGATAAGAGCGTGTCTCAGGGCGGAGAAAGTGTGAGGCACAGAGAGAGAGAGAGAGAGAGCAGAGGGAGAAGGAGGAAACTAAAAGTTGGTCCTGATATCAGGTTCGGCGTGAGCGAGCGGACGCGACTGGAAGAAGAGAGTAAGGTGTACTCGGTGCTCTCTTTCTCCGCCTCTCTCTCTGCTTTTATCTCGTTGTGGAGCGAGAAGTAGCGAAGAAGGGGTAGCTGGTGCACGGCACTAAGACCCGGGAAAACATGCTGGAGTTCGGTATAAGTTATTTTATTAAATCCACGCGCTCTCTGCTCCGCCCGCGAGCGCCAAAAGAGAGTATCGATGCTGCCGTGCGCAAGAAGGAGAGAGGAAGGCAGTCACGAAGATAATGAGAAACTTGGCTGTCGCGCGCTTTACGCAAGAAGAGCTGGAGGATGAAATTGGTACAGAAATTATACGGGGAACGTAATAACTTTAAAAATCTTCGACAGTTCCTTATCTCTGTGTACGAGCGCCGATAACGGCAGAAGCGGCCAAGGATAGCGAAGTTCGCTGGAACAACGTCGTGTTAGCGCGCGAGGCGTGGTGACGTAATTAATTATCGGGCGCAAGATCGCCAAACGAGTACATCGTGCTTCTCGCATTATTAAAAAAGTCAAAGACGTTGAGTAACGCAATTAGCGGGACCATTGATTTTACGGGAAAATTGTGCACAAAGAATTTATTAGTTAACGTTAACCTATGTCACGTAATTAATCATTACAACGAAAATGTCCGTACTCGATCAGCGTATAGTCAGACAAACCAATAAACAAAACTTTCGATAACTTAACGTTCTCCTTCAATTTTTTCTAAAATTTCGTAATAGATTTTTTCCAAGTCCTCACATAAGGTCTTAGATGAGATCTTTTTATTAAAAAACTTGCTAAGAACCGACGTTTCATTTTAGAGTTTTTCCATATATTTCTGGTAAACATAGAGAACAGAATTCATTAATAAACAATGGGTGTTGACGAATATTAAACAAAGCTATTAAATATTGATATCCAAAATATTATATAACACAATGCGAAATATTTAAATCTTCTTAATGTCTCAATTCTTAACATTTTTAGGCTTCCATCAAATGCACCCCTGAGCAAAAGGCCCTCTTGGGTGTGATGATTCTTTCTCATAATAAAATGAGTCCATATATAATTGAATCTGAGAAAAGCAAAACATGGTACAGCTGATGCCAACATAATTATGTATATAGAGATATAGGAAGCAATTGCGTAGGCGAATACCATTATAAAAAAGACATGACGCTCGCCCTCTGTCTTTCAGCTGACGACATAGGGCCTTCTTATAGCCTGCTTGGACTCGCGAACCTTCGCCGAAAGGTTCATCACAATCTAAGGACCGCCAAGTTACACTAGAGTAATTTTCAACTACCATCTGAATTAAATTAAAGTTATTGTATAAAAAATGTAATTTATTCGAATGTTAACATTGTAAATGAATGCTCCATATTAATAAAAATTAATTCGTCCAGTTGGTTCAACGAAAAAGTCACATAGTAAAATCACACGACAAACGGAATAAGTGTCAATGAAGTTGTAGCAGTTATTTTAGATGTATTTAATAAAACAAAAATTAATTATTTTCTCATTTTTACCGCTCATCAAACAAATTTTAACTGCACCGAACTAGAAAATTAACTCGAAATACCGCACCACAACCATGTGAACCGACTCAGAAAACGCGGGCCACGCACGTAGAAAGCCGCGGCGATTTCACCTAACAATTACTTCATTTGTCCCCGGTAGAATGCAAAGAGCACAGACCCGCGCTACTCTCTCTCTTCCTCTTTCTCTATTTCGGTGCCTCTCACTCTTTCGCTATTTCTCTCTCTGTCTGTCTGTCTCTCTCCCCTTCTCTCTCACTCTCTCTGCCGAGACAAACGCAAACGCGAACGTGCGCGCGCGTGCGCACGTATTCGTTTCTTTGCGCAATGCAAAGGGCTAATTGAATGCAGTGTGCCGTGTCGCACGCGCGCGCGCCAATTACATGGCAACTTTGGATCGGTGACCCGGGATTCTCTCTGGCGCAGCCTGGCCGCCGTCCACAGATCGAGCGTCTCCATACCCCACCCCCAATTTCTCCCTCCTCTGTCCCTCCACGACCGTCGGTCAATATTAAGTGCGTTGGAATTGGGCAAAACAACCGAGCGGTAATAACGTTAATTAGGTGCTCACATTTTCCCTCTATATCTTTTGTGTGTACGACTGTGACCCCGCTCGCTCTCTCATCCCCCTCAGCGTCCCGCGCTATACTGTGTACTAAATGCATTTGAGGCTACAGTGCACGATCCCGTTATTCCGGGCGCGTTGAGTGCGTGTTTACGCGCGTGCGCCATGCGTGCATGTGCGCGCGAGCGCGATTGTGTTTACCCGCGCGCACCAATGTGTCGTGATGCGCACGGCACATCGCGGTATATAAGTTGAGCCCCTGCATGCGCCGCGAGATATATATGCCGCGTGCGAGAAATGCGGCTGAGTGGATTTTGGCAATATTGTGGAGCTATTTGGCTTCGTTTAAGTATTTGAGCTGTATCATACACAATTAATAAATTTGCTGAATAGCTAAAAAAATTGGCCCTACATGAATTGGTCATTACGATTTCTTAACATCAAACGTTTATCAACCGTAGTCGAGTAAGTAGTTCGAATACATGACAAGGCGGGCAACTATCGAGAATCTAAACCGTACCAATGATGTTGCTTCCTGATAGAAGCTTTGTCATAGTAAAAAAAAAAAAATTTTCGACAGCATGTTGGAAATGTTTTATAAGGTATATAATATTTCCGCAATGTGCGGAGGAAAAGTAAATTTGCATAAAATATGTGGGAAGAATATTGAGGAGTGCGTATTTGCCGAGCGCGCCGCGTTATATTGCCAATACTAGACCCAATATGTTACTAATACATTGCTTCTAGCAATATACAATATATATTGGCTTCATGCATCCAATAGTGATGATTTTAACGCGGGGTTTCAAATAAAAACAGTGGTCACAGTTGAGATGGAAATAAAGTACTATATTATGCATTTACAGAAGTATATAGAAATAAAAGTAACTGATGGTTACTGTTATTACCGCCAATATATTTAAAAATATTGTCTCATGATGTAGTCCCACTTTTCCAAGTCAACAAAGTGGCCTTTCTATACATGCAACTCGGGAGTAAAGTTGTTGTCCTTCGGGTGATTATTGTCCTCCCTAAGAATATCTGCGACTTAACTTCCTTGTTGCATAATTTACTATTATTTGGCATCAACACTCAACATATACCCATGTGTAATACATCGCGAGTATTATGCACTCATGGCATAGCCTGATTGTGAGGCACTAATTCTGAGAAACAAAACATGATTTCATTTGATCATACTAATTACTAAGCCACCACGAAGTTTTATCAATGATCCGGAGGCACTTCAACTGTGAAACTTTCCTCTATATAACATTTAATTTAAGTTTATGTATTTTCTATTTAAATAATAGCTAAGTTTGGAGGAAGCTATTATGTATATTATAAATGTCAACAAACGTATTACTATCATTCATCATAGCTGTTGGATTGTTTTTAAGGAAGAAAGGAGTAAAGAACTTTTTGTTGTTGGTAAATGTTATATGTATCGATAATTAGAAAAAAATTATTCTTAAACTGGTAACATTTGAATTATAACCTCTCTCTCTCCCTCTCTCCTTTCCTCGATCTCTATCTCTCTGCATTGATATCTCTGTCATCTCTGTCCTTTTCTGCCTTTCTCTTTGCCTGCCTTCCTCTCTCTTAGCACATAGTCCGTCCTGCGGGAGGGTGGAATAAAAAAGGAGACAGGTTGAACACAACGGGGGTGGAGAACAAGAGAAACAGAGGTCGGTGGGCGCGTGCAAACATTTCCCTCTTATCGACCATGTATTTCTGGGTTTCAGTATCTCGCAGGCGGATCGTATGCGTAGGCGTCGCCGACGTTCATCGCTTAAACGCGATTAATCCCCGACATACGCGCGGGACGACCGGACAAACCATTCGACCTCTTTCCCCTTGGCTACACAAAGCCATATTGCAGGAGGAAAAAGGAGGGATTGAAAGAGCGAAAATGAGCGCAGCAGTTAGGGTGGGCTTCTAAAAGGTCTTCTTATCGATGGGATGACGATGCAATAGTGCGCGTTAGTGTGACTACAAGCGTGTATTAATGGCGCTGTTTTGTCGCGAGAGTATGTGCGGGAGTGTCGTTGGTGCGAGGTAAATGTTGTCATCGAGCGACATTAATCGAGAGGATTGTTATTCTGTAAATGGGCATCAGATTATCTTGATGACGTTTTTTGGTCGTAATGATCGGTTGTGCGATACGGATAAAAGAACGCTATGAATAAACTCACTCCTGAAATATATAGACATGCGTAATTAGACATTTAGTGCTGTACTTTTATTTTCACGAAGATCTCTAAAAAGATGCTCATTAAAAATTAAGTACAATTTAACTTGAAGGACTTTTTGTAACAAGAACGTGTGATTAAGAGGTTGACAATGGATATTGTCGAGAATAGTGGAAAACAATAAAAATTAACTGGATTGCGAAAACAATAGAAAAGTACGAGTTAATTGAATCGTCACTCTGAGAACAACAGTGAATACCGCTATTCATAACAACACGCTTATTACAAGCGCGTCGTACAACCACTGTTTGCTCTTTCTCCTCCTCCGTCTCCTTCTTTTCCACCATTTCCGCGCTTCCTTTTGTACACTTAACCTCTCATACATCCGCCACGAGCGCTATACCACCCTCGTGACTGCCGTCCGCATGGACTGTTGAATTAACCTGAAGTGTGTATAACTTTTTTGTAATCTTAAACGATCTTGCCTTCGTGTGAATACGCCTCTTGCGCGAAGAGTTTGTATAGTCGCGCATGAAGAAAAATGAGCGGTCGCGCGGCAGCGTGTATATTATGTACGAATCGATGAAAGGCTCGATAACGCGGCAATGATGGATTTTTCGGTGGCACGAGTTATTCAGCGCGCGCGGACATGTGCTCTTTTACCCTACCTTGTGGAGTATTGAAGGTATAGCGACGATGCTTATCGCGTGGCACGATAATGTACCCTCGACTGTTTATTGTTTTTATTTTTCCTGTGCGAGATGTTTTCGGTAAACAGACGTTTAGCGCGCGATGAGATAGTGCTTGCTTGGAGTTTTTTTCCATTTGCATGGCGGTGAATTTTATTAATTGCCTCTTTCGTCGTTGAGAATATTTCCTACAGTTATTACGGAGTTAAAATTTTAATGATGCTAAATTAAAAAAGTTGAGAAATTCCGTTGGTAAAATGTTAATCTGTAAGTTGATGCAAAAGTTTAGTAACCATATGTGATTCAAATTACACATTTGTGAGTATTGAGAAATAAATTTTAAGTAAAAGCTTTTTCTTAAACTAAGAACTTGCATTAACAATATTAAAGTCTTATAAGATGTATTAATTTCGCCAACAAATCCTCTTGAATATTTAAAAACCCTTACCAATCGCCAAAACATGTCTTTTATTGTGCATTTGTCGACACTTCGAATACCATGAAATAGTCATCATCTCTTTGCACTTTAAAGTCTGTGACCATAGCCATTAATGTCACTTACTTGGCGACGTGCTCTCTGTGCTTCTGTTCCTCTCTTCCTTTTACCCGTCTTCTCCTCTTACACTATATTGTACATTCTCTTCGCCTCAGTGAGCGTAACTTTTTATGTTCACGGGCGTGCATGTGTACGAGCGTCTATTTTTGTAGGCCAGTCGCAACAAAGGTAGGAAATCGACTTTTTCACGGGAGTAGCTGCAGTTTTGATATTTGGTAAAGCACACCATCTACAAACGACGGCAAAAAATGGAGTTTCCAAAAACATGTATACATGTGTAGACATGTGCATATGTAAGCTCGTATGTGCATTTAGTGCTTGTGTTCTTGAAACCAAAAAAATTCTACCCTTTAATATATTTTAGTTTTTATATATTATTTATTTTTAATTTATTTTTTCCCAATCGAAATAGAAAAAATTAAAATCGATTTTTTCATAATTTTAAAGATAATGTAATGTAGCCCACTAAATATTTGTCAATATATAGCTGTTTGTTCATAGATTCGTCATTTTATAAATATAATATCATAATGTTATAATTTTAAACCTGACACAATAAATCATGTAGAGATGTATAGAACTACTAAAAATGTAATAGTGTTGAAAATTTCAAATTAAATAGTTTACATAAAAACGTCATGTATATATAAGATTTATAAGCAATAATGAACATATCTCTTCTGAATCTTACTTTGAAATTTCGCTTCTTATAATAAAAGAATTTCAATTTCAATTTCTTAGGCATAATAATTTAATAGTAACAACAAAGCTACTATTGAATACATTCTTAAACTTTATAGAGAAGAATTTAAAAAGTTTTACTTTTTTTGTAATGCGCAGTTTAAAGCTAAAAGATGAAGTCTAATAAAGTATCAACTTTTCGCATATTTGCACAAGAAAAATAAACTTTTCCGACTGCCAAGTTACTCAATGTGCGATAAAAAATAAAAACAAAAGTAAAAAATAGAATTACGGGGACGTTAACCTTTGATGTTTACAGTTATCCGAAAAAAAAAATAAAACTAAAAAAAATGTTAATTAAACCTATAAAAGGTTATAATATTCTTTTAGCAGCAATCTGGTTTCATTGATGTTTCAATGGTTTTCACGGCTTTGTTACAAGATATAATTAAATAAATAAAGTATTTAAATTTTTCTCGCATTTAAACACTACATTCATTTAAAATTTATAAATCGTTAGTTCGTTCAGTATACCTTCACATTTTTAATATCGCGTATTCATATTTGCTCTCTGTCAAAATATTGATAGTGTTGTCATTGGTCGATCTTGATAACGCTTATTGCGTCTACCTATTCTTCTTGCTCTATCATTTCTCTGCACTTTACTTATTTTTTTCTTAATTATTCGACCAAGAAATTAGCTAATTGCTTTTAAATTAGTCTTCCACAGACAGGCTGCAGCAATTGCTTCGATAGAAATTACTCGAAGAACAATGTGAATTAAAGGAGAAGCAGCAAGTAATCAATAAATGAGGAATGGAAGTTTGAAAGTTTGACAAGGTCGGATTTTCTGTCTCTTCATCACAAGAAAATTAGTAAAATAAATTGCAGATCATCATTAATGCAGTATGCCAATAAATTAATCTCTTCAAGTTATTATAAAAAGAATTTAACGTTTATCATTACATCACTAGCTAAAAAAACATTATTATTAAAATCAATATCACCTAGCGCATACCTAAATACGAATTTCGTCTCACTAATAATGAATTTTGCGATGCCCTTAAATTTCTACAGAGGGTAATATTAAATGGATAATATTAAAGCATGTAATGAAACAGTAGATTGCAATTGCATATAACATATATGAGACGTGTTACGTGAAGGGACAAGATCTAAACTATGAAATCATTCAAAATACGTTAATTTTTAGTTTTATATGAAAAAATATATTTCTAAAATTTTAGATCGATATTAGTATGAAAAAAAGCACAATGAAAATTCAAATTTTTTGGAATTTTTGGTCATACAGCAACTTTTGATATTTTTTCCTTCCAAATCTTGAAAAATTTTGTATAGATCATTGATTGGGAAAGAGATTTCAATTTTCGTGTAGAAAATAGTAATAATTTTTGTTTAATGAAATTTTCATATCTCTGATTGGCTGGTTTTTATTATTCATTCATCAAAGAATATTGAGACTGCGGCTCAATTATTTTTGTGTACGACAAAATTTTCTTTTATTCTTCTTTTCAAACTCTTCAAAATGCTTTTTTGACCGATATTAGCCATGCTGATTGAAAAAAGTTACGATTTTTTTAAATTAAAAAAAAAATAAATAAATAAATAAAAACAATATTTAGAATTTTTTGTAATACAATTGATTTAGAAACTTAATATTGTTCGTACATCTTATGTTATTGGTCGGATTACTGAATTTGAATAGAATATTAAGATTATGTTACAATAGAATATTACACCATTTTTTAATAATATTGGGGTGATACAATAAGCCTTATATAATTATGAATTTCAATAATTATATTAATTTTGAATTATCTGAAATCGGATAAAAACTACTCCCTTTACTAATACACTCTATACTCATTTATTTAATACTTGCTTCAAACTGAATTTCATAATTACTATTATGTGTGAAAAAAACTATAAAGGTTAGTTACTATAAAGCTACCAAAATGAAATTAGGTGACAGACCGTTTTACAATGTATATTCCAAAACAAAGACAAATACTGTTTCTTATTAGAATTTCTTACGGTTTATAAAATTTGTATTATGTACATAGCTTTTTTCATAAAAAACTGAAAGTAAACGAATTTTGATCAATTTTAAAATTTCGACCTGTTTACTTTATTGTAAAACATCCCATAATTCTACATCTTTCTGCATTATATAGTTGTATTAAGAAATTTACAACCCCTCCTCGATGCCCATCGCCCCTCGCCCCCTCGGCCCTCCTCAGCGCCTGCTCAAACTAACGTAAAAATATGAAGATTTATACGATATTTTGGTGATCATCTCGAAGGCGTCACCCCTCCTCGTCCCCCTTGCTCCTCATCGCCCTCCTCGCCCCTCTTCAGCGACTTTTCAGAATAACGTAAAAATATCAATATGTATACGATATTTTAGAGACCGTCTCAAAGGCTTGGCCCCTTCTCGCCCCTCTTGCCCCTCCTCGCCCCACTCACCCCTCTTTACCGCCTCCTCAGAATAACGTACAAATTGAATATTTATACAATATTTTGGAGATCATCTCAAAGGCTTGACCCCTTATCACTCCTCTTATCCCTCCATGCCCCTCCTCAGTACCGCCTCAGAGTAATCTAAAAATATGAATATGTATACGATATTTTGAAGACCGTTTCAAAGCCTTGGTCCCTCCTACCCCTCCTCCCTTGCCCCTACTCGCCCTACTCGCGCTTTCCCGTCCCTTCTCAGCGCCTGATCAAACTAACGTAAGAATATGAAAATTTCTACGATATTTCGAAGAATATCTGAAAGGCTTCGCCCCTCCTCACCCCCTGCTCCTTTTCACCCCAGTCGCGTCTTTTCGCCTCTCCTCGTCCCTCCTCACCGCCTCCTCAATATAACGTAAAAAAAATATGAATATTTCTACAATATTTTGGAGATCATCTGAAAGATTTGGCTCCTCCTCACCCCTCGCAGCAACCTCGAAATAATACCAACCTGCAGGGTCTTTGTTTAAATATTCTTCAGGTCGCAATTAAGAAGCATGAATAATTTACATATAGTTGCATCTTTCTTTAAATTTGGCGGCAGGATTACAGTTACTCATTATACCCATTATACAAAATACAGACGAGGAAGAAAGATAGTCGCAGGCGAAAAGAAGGACCGAAAAAGCCGATTATGTAGAAGGTGCGAGAGTGCGGAAGAGCGGGAAAACTCTTTTGAAAAAGCGGAGATTTTGCGGTTCTCTAGGAAAATACGGGTACGACGCTGGTGAGATTCAGTTTCGGTACGGCCGGTTTCTTAGACATCTCGGGAATGCGAGAAAGGGGGAGGGGCAGAGGGGAAAAAGATAGAAGAGAATGAGAGCATGCGAACAGCGAAGTGCACTTTTTTGGGCCCAAAGCTTTTCAAATTGCCTTCAAAGCCGTTCTCATTCTTGCTTCGGCCTCTCCCTATCCTTATCCTTTTCCCTCCGCTGGTACACTTCTCGCCTCCTTCTTCTTATTCTCTTCATGCGGGACGCGCGCGCGAGTGCTTCCGAGTCTCCGTGGACCGGGGGCGCTCGGTACCGCGCTATTGTGCAGTTTACTTTATTGCAGGCATTCGTCTTGTCGGTAATATTCGGCCCGGGGAAGCTGCCTACTTTATCCTTCCCCCATTCTATCCTCTATCTTTTTCGTATGTTTCTCCCAAGCGTCTTTCTTGCCTATTCGCTTGTTTGAATCATGGTTTTGCAATATCTTTCAATTTTGATCTTTTGCTATCTCGCATTATTAATATATGATTATTGTAGATATATTAGTACATGATATATAAGTTTTAAGTATTTTACTTTTTCTTAATTTACGTAAAAGATAAATTTATGGTTGATTAAGCTTTTTAAAATACTTTTAATTATTTCATTTTTATAATAAATTAATTTATTAAAGCTATAAGTATCATACGATTTTATTATTCAATTAATTCTGCATCGATTTCTTTTAATTTTCTATAAAATAACTTTACTTTTTGTTGAGGTGTGGTATTATTAATAAGGAGATAGACACTTTTAGGTAAATGAAGAATGGTTTATTCAGTTCAGTTAAAAAATATACAGTCGCTTCATAGCGACTCGCGCGAGGTGCTTTCCGCTCAGCGTGCGAGAGCAGTACAGAGAGAGAGTGAGAGCGAGAGAGAGAGGGAGAGAGAGAGTGAGAGAGAGAGAGTGAAAGAGAGAGAGAGAGAGCGGCGCGTCGCATATCGCCGCTCCACATACCTGATTATACTATACATTCCCATGCGTACAATATAGATGTATACTTTTCTCAATACTTTTATAAAAGAAATTTACTAAGAGAATATACTACCTTTTCAGTCACTGATGCTGCCCGTACTCTGGGATTTGTTATTGGATGTCAAAATATGGAGAAATCTGTATTTGAGACCCTATAATAATTCTGAAATTTTTAGAGTTTAATTTTAAAAAATGTTGAAAAAAGATTCTACTTCAAACAAAGCATTCACTTTAGAAAAATCTACTATAAAACACGAAAAGAAAAAATAAAACCTGTGGAAAAATGCTGAAATTTTCGTTTTTATGAATTGAAAATTATTAATTCTTATTATTGTTCTAATAGTATTAAGTTGAAGAATGAAAATGTAACAAAATATGCTTAAAGTAGAGTTTTCTTCATTGAACGTTATACATAAATTTCTTAATTTCTTCATATTTTCACACCCAAAAACATATCTCAGAATTTGAGTAGGATCACAGACCTAAAGGTTGCTCTTCTGATTAGTTACGTCATTTTCATTAATTATGATTAGTGCAATGACCAATATACTCATTTTCAGAATTGGATTCTGAAAGATCCTCAACATTTGTGGAAAGATTATTACATAGTCGTTCGCCATGTGTATAGTACTAAAATACGCATTAATAAGATATAAACAGTTGCGTGATAAAATTTATCCATAAATTATTTTATATCATTTTAGCTTAAAAGATGCCTCTAAAAAGGCAGGGAAAAAGTTAATTCAGTTTTAGGGTGCGCATAGAAACAAAATTATGATGAATAAAAAGAAAGCCCACCTTATCGAGTGCAGGAAGTTCTTGAAGATATTTAATTTCATCCATTTTCGCCAGTACCACAGTATACCTGAGGATTCACATCGTTACCGGCCCCAAATGTCTTACTCTAACAAGCTAAGTATATATAAATCCGTTTGTAGCCGTTCAGAGATATTTCCGTTCTTATAGATAATTCGCGCGTTTACTATTCAGCGTCTTCATTTCTCTCACTTCCATTTAAAATATATATACTATATTGGTGTACTCGCTTTTTTGTTGCACACGCAGAAAAACTGAGGAAACCTGCCGGGAATTCTGTGCACGTGCGGTTTCACGCCGCGCTCCCGCGTCGACTAATGCGACCGGTATAACTCAGGCTAATAAGACGTAATATTCTTAACGTCCAGCGCGCCGACGCTTTTTGGCAGAGTGCCCCGTGAGCGCAGGGCTCTGCGGGAAGATTAATCGAAGGAAGTCTCTCTCCCTTTTCTCTTTCCGCCATGTACGGCTGCGCAGCTGCTTTTGTCGCGTTTTTCGCAGCGAGAGAAAAAGTTCCTTTGCCACTCTTTTAGGGATGGGACAATCCTCTTTTTATACTAACTCGTCTCAAGAATTTTGTTAAAATATTTAAATTTATATACTGCTGTACACGTATACTAGGTATAAATATTGAAAAAATGTCAAGCATATATCTACATCAAGTTATTTCACAAAATTTTGCATAGTATACTTATGGATAGGTTTGTAATAGTTTTAAGAACTGTTATTAAATCTAGAAATGAATTCTTCAGTACCTTATAAAATTTATTTATTTACAAGTTTTAGTTTTTGTGGTCTAAATTTTAATATGGTAGGTTAATAAATGTCTTGATATAATAAATTTAAAACAGCTTAATATGAAATGGCAATAGTTCTTATTTCAGAGAAGTGAAATTTTTTAGGGATGATAATTCAAAAAATATATAACGTGAATCACTCATGCGTAAGAAGTCCAGATTAGTGTGGGAACCATCCATCGGTTTTATAGGGTTGGATTACTTTTTTATGTAGGCTATGAATTTTAATTTCTCGTATTTTTAATCAAGATTCTACGTGACTTGCGGTAAAATGATTCTACGTGGTTTGAGCTTTGTCACGTAAAGTTTAATGGTTCTTTGTAAAGGGAGAATATTAATTATTGAAATTCCACTTAAAATGTATTACTATTTGTGAATGATTTAGATTATAACAAAATTTAACAGTTCAATATTTTTAAATAATTTACTTTGCTAGATGTTATAACACTGACAATTTTCAAAACGCAAACTTTAATGTTTATCATAATGTTATTTCAACAGATAACATTTGGCAAATTTATGGCTGAGAGCTACACCTCATAAAATCGATGTATGAACCAAAATTGAATTGGAACCTCATTAAAGAAAAGATTATTTCCTGGTTTTGCCGTATCGGTATTGTTCGTAAATTTGATTGCTGCTTACGAAGATTTCAATTAAGAGGCCTGAATCTGTTAATCATAAATTAACAATCAATTAATAATTAATTGATAATAACAATTAATCATTAATTCTAATCCTCATAGAAGTTACAAATAACATTACCAGAGCTTATCAATACTGTGCAGCTTTCACGCTTAATGACTCTTTAATCCTTTAACGCCCAAATAAATACTTAAAATTTTCAACAACAAAAAATTTGTGAATTTTGATATTTTTTTCAATTAAAAAATATTACTGGAAGATATTTAATTAATTTTTCTTATAAATCCAATAAACTAGATACTATAATCTTTCACCTAAGCCATTTTGAGTTAAAAAATATTGATTGAAACATTTTTTACACATTTTTTAATATTATGTCAGAGTAACATTCGGAGTCAACGGGTTAAATATAGATAGAATATAATACTTCCACAAAGTTTTAACTAACTGGCGCACGTAGAAACTAAAATTGATATAGGTATGCGTAACTACTTTCATAGATTAAATCGATCAAATTGTCCAATGTTTACTTTAGTTTAAATTGGTTTTTATTGGCTTCATTAAGAATACATTGACATTATTACCTAATAATTTGCTTACTACTATTTCTTTGGTTCGACGTACAAAAATAATAATAATTTAAATGTTGCATTTTATAGACTATAAAGTTACAAATAATACTTAACATATTACTATCTGTCATAGATAGAAGGTTTGTAATAGATAGTGGACCCACTTTGATCACTTATTTAATGTCTTTTAACATAGTTTCCCTCTCTTTCTCATATAATTTACATTCCCAGAAAATATGCTCTACATTATCGACTGAGTCTCCGCATTTACAAATATCACTTTCAACTATATTGTGTTTGAAAAGACTATAGAATTAAGGGAAGTATGGCCTGCAATGAATGCGATTAATCAATACCGTACTTTCCCTTGATAAATTCTTATTAAAAAACCAAGGTGTACTAAAGTTGAAAAAAAGATCTGAAAGTAAAACATTCCCTTTTCTTTGCTTAAATTGTTGATTACATTTTCATTTTCTTTTCTACATTTCTTTTTGACCTCTGAATAAAGATCAGAGACTGGAATAAGTTCGTTTAAATTTTTTCCCATTTTTATCTAATGATTGTTACTGTTATTTGATTGCCATCTATTGTGGCTAACATCTAAAATCGGTTGTGCCATCGTGCTCGGATCTCCTCTATTTGTAAAAAATAACTTCAAAAACATGAAAATACAAAAAATCGTTCGATTACGTGAAATAATATTTTCCTTTCAACCTCAAAAGTTACTCTTTCCTTGATATCTATAGCACCTGACTAATCGGTACTACGAGCTCAGTTCAAAATAACCAATTCGTGTGATAAAACCTGTACGACAATACCCGCGCAGATTTAAGCGCTTTAGCGCCACCGCAAAGCTTTCGAATCGAACTGGAGTGCTCGGGATATAAAAAAAAACACGCTTTGATTCTCTTTATCGCTCTCTTTCTCTCTCTCTCTCTCTCTCTCTCTCTCTCTCTCTCTCTCTTTCTCTATTTCCCGAAAAGATTCGTTTCTACTTCTCTTCTTTGATCGCGTAGGCGCCTTGAATCTCCGTATCGCACGGACAATCCAAAGCGCAAGAGAAATTTGCCAGCTAAACGACAAATCGCCATAGAATTGGATGATCCGCGGCGCGTGAAAAGAGGCGCGAAATCCGCTTAGTCCGCGCTCGCGACATCTCCATCGAGCGCTTTGGATATATACGGGGATCGGCATCGGCCGATCGATTTTTACGGCGGACCCGAGAGAGGGAGATGGAAAATATTCCGAGTCTGGAGTGCTACGACACGGCCGCATGCGCGGGCGCTGACAAATGTGTGTGTCCCACTTCTGTGCTGCATACGCATAGCCCGTGCCGGATTCTCGCGAAATTTACCTTGTATTAATTGTCAAATTTATCGTCGGGCTTTGACATCGCGGCGCGGTTGCTTTGATTTGTGCTCTTACTCTAGCACCCGCCCCCGTTTTTTCGCTATTCGCGCGTTCGCACCTTTCTTCTCTCTGACTCTCTCTCGCTCTCACTCTCTCTCTTTCTCACTCTTCCCCTCTCTCTCTCTCTCGGGTGGTGATTCGCGTTCACGTGCATTCCTTTATTTTTTTTTAGCTGTCGCGAACATTTCCAAAGCTACAGTCGAGCTGCGCGAGCGCTAAAAAATAGCCGAGGTCCGTACTCTCACGGTTTTTGTTTTTTCTCCTTGTGTTCGCTCTCTCCCTCTCTTTTTCTCTGACTGATCCCTTTATTTGCACGCCGGACTTCGCGTGATTCTTGCATAGTAGTGCGGCGCGACACAGAAGAAATGCTCTTTTTCCGGCTCTTTGCTTTTTTAACGTACGCCCCGCGGCTATTCGACAGCGGATGAAATTAGTACGAGCAAACCTTTTATTCTTTCTTTTCTCTTAAAAATATCGATTTAAATTCAAAAAGTTATTCTTCTACTAAATCTCATTTATTCTTTCCTTACTTAACAACATTTAAAGCCAATTCTAATAGAAAAATAGCGATACGCAGTCGGGTTGCAGCCCATCTGCCAGAGTTCCCGAAAAATAGTCGTGTTGCGGTCACTGAAGCTATTCATGACTGGATCATCTGAAATAAATCATCCAGTGAGATTAGGTAACTACTTTCGCTTGTACTTGGACAAACGATTTAATCCAATATTTAAATTTTCAACAAAATGGTGGACAAACAGTTACGTGAATGTTACATTTAGGCGATATAATAAAGATCTATATAACATATATTTACTTATATACTATGGCGAAAACCTAAAAGACTATCATTTTGACGTTCACGCGTAACACACACCTTTCACAACTAATTTTTCTCACTCTGCATACCTTGAAGTGTACCAGGAAAACGTCAAACAATTAAAAATCGATCAACACACAGATTTTCGACATAAACTTTTTGTTATAAAAAGGTTTAATAATAACCCTGCTTCAAAACGCGAATCACTTTGAAAATAACATCAGAAAAAATAATCTTTTATTTGCTTTTACAGAATTTTATATATAAAATTTAAAATATGTTGATTCATTCAACGATTACATAAGTTCAAAGTTAAACGTTAAATTCACCTATTATTCTCTTGTATTGGTTTCGTACGGAAAGTTATGTGCACCGTGTGTGGATATTGTATTGCTCGTAATTGAAGGAATATATTATGCAATATATTGACTACAGGCTTGACTTTTTCTCGCGAGTAATTATAATCCAGATAAAAAACAAGGTAATTTCATTAAATAATTATTATAACCCTAGATTGATTCAATTTTCTTGATAATATAAAAAATAATTAACATCAGTATAAAGTTAGGTACTCGAAGAACAAAAAAGTTTATTACAATGGTTATCAAGTATCTTAATTTATTATCAATGCAAAAAAGTTAAATGTAAAATTAAATAATGCGTTCCACAAATTAGAGAGTTTATTTTTAAAGTTATACGAGCACGAAAGTGCTTTAGAAATAACATGTTTTTGAGTAATGAGGTCTGGGTGAAGGGGCTATCAATAATTTAACTCATTAATATGTAGATGGAGAAATAGCAGCCTATCAGAACAGCATGGTTGCAATTTCGAGCAATTAACCCAACTATGTAATATTGACGAACTTTAATAACTATCAAATATACCCTTAAAGTATGATTACATCGATATGTAACTGTCCGTTTCACATATCAAACGAAATCAAGAAAATACAGAAAAGCAATAAAGTACATAACAAAAACTGATAAAAAAATTCAATAACGTACGAGATACTACACATAAAAACAGCATTATATATAAACGTTTTGTGAAAATAGAACTTTTTAATTAAAGCAGCTTTCGTAAGCAAACGCATCAATAGCATCGTTATCAATCGAAAAACATAAAAGGGCAAGCCAGAGTTTCCGCCTTTAGCACATTTTTATAGAAAATTTGCGATAGAATACGACGCTGTATTTCATTTTTTTCAAATTTTGAAACGCTAAAAAATCATACAAGAATAAAATTGAAGATAAAAGGCAGAAGAAGAAAAATAACACTGTATATAAAGTTTGAATTCATTGTCTCTTTGATGAGGCAGTCTTCTTATTTTTTATTGTGTATTTATGTATCCAAAAATAATTATAGGCATGCACAGAGAAAAGTAATTCTTTGCGTCAAATGAGATTCATTAACTGTTAAGAAACGTGGATTTGGATACAGCGAATAGAATATTCATTAACTATTAAGTAATGGATGTTTGAAATCCGAATACTAGCGCTACGCTGCTCCGACACTGCATTACTTTTAAATAGTACATTACGATACGTGTGACTTAAATGGCCCATTATTGCACGGCGTGAAGTTAGCGCTCGAGCGCAGCTTAATGAATGGAAATTCATCTCAAATATCACAAGGTTTTTGAGGCACAAATGAATTATTGCTTTGTATTAAGTCATTACTTTTCTCAGTATGTGGTTTTCTCGAGCCACTAAAATTGAACATTTTTGACTAGAATTTCTCAACTTTGCCTCACAAAAAGTAACACCCTTACGCCCATCTCAATGAAAACTAGCACTTTTTGACC
>UXGD01002860.1:0-23288 GCA_900474315.1 Torymus auratus | reverse complement strand
CATGAGATCTCACGCCAAAATCTCATCTGAAAAAATGGTCCGCGAGCTGCTAAAATCCCTCTAATGATAACAAAAATCAGTTTCTGGGAATCAGGAGTCGCCTACTAAGTTACGCCCCCCCCAGATAAGTTCAAAAATTGGTGTTCTGAAGCGTTTTAGCCAATTTTTACAATTTCTAAAAATGTAAAAAATAACTAAAACGCTTCAAAACATCGATTTTGGAACTTATCTGTGGGAGGGGGGTGGGGCAACCTAAGAGGCGACTCCTGATTCCCAGAAACTGATTTTTTTTATCATTAGAGGGATTTTAGCAGCTCGCAGACCAGAATTTCAGATGAGATTTTGGCGTGAGATCTCACGTGAGATTTTTCAGTAGGGATTTCATTTGATTCATTGGAATAACTGAATATTCCATCGTACACCGAAACTGCCGTAACCACGGCATCTGAACTATATAACGTACAAATCCATCTTATTCGTAATATCTTCGTAGTTTTTCAACTTCCCATGCGTCTTCTACGAGCTCCATCGTTACACATAATATACCCTCAACTCGTACATTCACCTTTAAACAATGAAATCCCTACATCAACTCCATGCAATCCTCTCACCAGAATAAACTTATTATTCCAACACCCCTCCTAAGTGATCATCTTCTCGTCACGTAATAAAAGTCACGCGGTCGGACTCGCCAGCCTGTCACGTATTACTTGCGTATAGTTACGCGATAAGCGGATGAATTATTCGTGACGAGTGAGGTTATGTATATAAGGGAGATTACAAAGGAAGCTTCTCAACGTTGCCAGTCGATTGCCCAACAATGGTGCGCTGTTGAGACAGGAGGATAATGAACTGTCGCCAAGGGTCATTGTGCTTTTGAATAATTTGAATAAAATAATTGTGCTATTGTTGCTTTCGAGGTGATTGAACTGACAAATTCTTTTGAACAAATGTAAAGTACATGGAGCAGTCCTTCAGAAATGAAGATGTGAAAAAAATGTAATACCGAAATCTGAAAAATTTATGAATAAGGGTTGATTTAATTCTTTAATCTATTTCATATGGAGTTACCGAGAGCAAATTTCGGATATATTTTATGCGTTCGGTGTAAAGGACCATCCGACTATAATGTATAGAAATCAGTCTATAAGCTTATAAACTATTGTTAATAGTATATATATTGGACTCATCGAATATTTCGGAACAATCTTCTTACGCACCAAATTCATTTTGATTGCAGCAGTAATAACGAAAGCGTTAATTAGTGCCAGGTACATCACACTGAGAAATCATGAAAACAACAAAATTAAAGACTATTATATTCTATAAGTATAGTAAGCCGAATTAAATATCCTCGTAAACAGCACGCGAAAATAACGCGGCGTGCGCGCACTCCACGACGTCGCAAAACTCTGAATCATTCGATACACACTCTCTCTCTCTCTCTCTCTCTCTCTCTCTCTCTCTCTCGATCTCTACTTATCTTTCTCTCTCCAGTGCAAACACGTGTAAGCGCATTAACCAAACGCTCGAGAGCGTCTAAATTATTATTTAACCATCGTTAGAATTTCAAATTTCCATCCCTTTCATCTCCCGCCACATTAAATTTGTATGAAATCGCCGGAAGCTTCCTCATACTTAGCTCTATCTCCCCGCTTCCGGGTTTGTTGGTCTCTCTCTCTCTCTCTCTTTCTCTCTCTCTTTCTCGCAATTTCTTCCGGTCCGAGAGAAAGACACACACGCACGTGGAGAAATAAAGTGTCGAATCACGCCACACGAGCGAGGACAATTTCTTTCCCACCTAAATATAGCCTTTTATTCGCCGCTAGCACGAGGGACGAGCAAGTGAAATTCACCAAGAAGAGCAAGGCTCTCTTTCTCTCCCTCTCTCTCTCTCTCTCTTTCTTTCTCTCTCTCTGTCTCTCTCCTTTTTCTCTCTCTTCGCCAAGTGCGTCTTTGAATCTGAGTCGCACAAAGGGGGTGTGTCGCCTGCCGGCGGTGTCTATATACAGTTGCCTGGTGGTTATTTTTAACTGCCTTCTTCTTGCACTCTCCATACGCGTAGAAACGCGTTGATTGGTTTGATTGATTGAGACGTTGTTTGTTCGGTTCCTGGGGCGCCTATACTTTTTTCTATCCCCGTGCTGTGCGCTGTTTTACGGTTGTTTACTGCGCGACAGACTTTT
Organism: Torymus auratus; assembly: GCA_900474315.1. Classification (NCBI taxonomy): domain Eukaryota; kingdom Metazoa; phylum Arthropoda; class Insecta; order Hymenoptera; family Torymidae; genus Torymus; species Torymus auratus. The sequence goes on along the minus strand of UXGD01002860.1, from coordinate 21,102 downwards.
TTCTGATGCGGTAAGCGAAATTAATCGCTTCGGGCTTGATGGAATAAGTCAATGTCATAAAATGTGATGGGCAAACTGTATGTGTTTGCTTGGGGTAGACGTATACGAAAATAATGGTGTATACAAGTTTGAGAGCTACAATCATTTTAAAGTTTACTTTAAAATAAACAAGCTGAATTTTTTGTTATTTACCAGAGTATCGAACTCGCGTTGAAACCTAATAATTTTTTCTTAGATAGCAAGGAACGTTTGAGAAACGCTTCACTGGAAACGAAGGAATGTTCCCCTACCTTTTGAGCCTGAAATGTTTCTACGACGTTTCAGAAACGTTGAAATGTCCGACTTGGTTATAAGATTACATTGTAGAAACGTCTTATAAATGTTTGTTAATTGTATACAAAAACATTAAGATTGTTCAGTATTCGATATCCAACTATTCAATATCTAATTCATTTCCTAAAAGAAAAAATATTTCCAGGGTACATAAGGGACGTCTACGCTTGCAAAGCATAGGAACATACCTAATACTGTTGGAAGTAATATATCAGTGTTAATAACTGATAATGTAACTTATTATAATTTCGTTATAGAAACGTTTCTGGCGTGATGCCCGCACGCCATGAAACTTAATAGCCGCATTTGTCAACAAAATACGCCACCTCTCAAAATAGACGCGCATTCCGCACGCGCATATGCCCACACAATCGTTCGCATTTCGAAAATTACATGCTAAAAGTCCAATCACTGCGTGTATAGCTGCGCAGCTCGCCACGCGCGTTCCGGAAAACCATTCAATGACACGCGATCTTCACTGGGGGTCTCGCGTATACGGAAAATATATTGAATGGCTTTCTCGGAATTTTGTTTAGATTCAGAGGGCTATAGAATACGATAGGAAATGTGAATTCGCAGGGAACGCGGGAAACGTTGTTTTTTAGGGGGAGAAGAAACTGCATGCGTATACCGTGCACTGGTTTGCTCCATTTGCTCGAGTTCCATCTAGAATAAAGTTTCAGTTTTCTAAAAACACTGAAATCATAAGGATTCGATAAATATTATTGAATTTTCCTCGTATGTATCGGAAAAAGTTAAGCGCATGAAATTTTTCAACGACAAATAACCCAACCGACCGCAGGAAACTGTATCCCTGATGTGTAAACACATCAGACATATCTCAACCTCCGCTTGAAATTTCGGACACTGTACGTTATGACGTAATCTTGTGGCATCTATCCTATGCTTGCGTCACTCGATCCGATGACGCTGTCCAGCTCGTGTGACCTTCGCTGCATGACAATGCCAAGGAGCAAGGTGGTCATAATGCATTTCACGGGTCACGGCTGTATATTCGCTCTAAAGTCGCGAGCAAATAATAATTGTCGTATTCTGTTTCCGCGCGTATACCGTTTTCAGAACGGTAAATATATCTATAGGTATATACTGTGACGATAGAATTCCCGAGTGAAATGACTGCATAAGATACGAATTGCCTTTGTTTAAGAAACTTCATAAATTTGAGTTTATTCCCGCACCTTAATCGACAAACGATGTTCGAAAGGACAAGCAAAGCCGTTCGCATAAAGCTGCACCCGAGTATCACCGTAAACCAAATCCTCTTATATACGCAACCAGTTATAGCTTTACAACTGCTTCGTCCTGATTGAAAAGGCAGCGCGTCGAGCTAGGGGCTAAATCCTCCCTCCCAAAGCGAATGGAAAATCAGTCCTCAACGAACCCACCCACGACAATCTTACTGCACTTCTACCCCTACATGTACACACACACATGTATATATACCTAACTTGCGCCCGGGCAACAGCAGCAGCTCTGCAGCAGTGGCATCGAGCGCGTGGGCGTGTGCGCATCCTGGCAGGAGGGGAGCCAACGACGCGATTGACCTATTTTTTTGCGGGGGCGTAGGAGGAGGAGGAGGAGAAGGAGGAGAAGGTCGGGAGGGAGGGGAAACGGATTTTCGGTGGACCGGCGAGCAGGAGACCGAAGAGGAATTAGTTGGCGCGCGTGTGTATAACGAAATTCGATGGGGGGAGAAGATTGTTTTTTTTTGGGGAGTGGGAGGAGGGTGCGATAAGCTGTTGTTGAGCGAGGAGGGGAGATGATGCTAATGACTGGAGATTGTCCCTGGACAATAGGGTATTTATGGGAGGCGAGTTTAGAGGCTATTTAAGGGTGAGAATGTGCGGTAATGAAAATAAGGATAGATAATTCGAAGATATATTTGGTTGGTGATTTCGGGGATGTTCGGAGCTTTGGATATACGAATACTTGCTCGTTTGTACTGGATTCGGTGACAAGTATAACAGTTGAGAGCAATCAGAATACAAGAACGGGATTTGAATTTGATTTTATCGAAAATCTATAGAGCCAGATATATAGAAGATTGCCTCTTGTGTATACTTAACTTGATATTCTGAATCAACCCGAGATATTGTTCGAAGTTACGAAATAGAGAAAAGATACTATGTGTTTGAAGCTTTGTATTTAAAGTTTTATTTGATGTTACGTGAGATTATGGCGACATCATCTTGCTTAATTGAAATTTATATTTACTTGGTCCGGACAACTATACAAGAAATTTTATTGCTTCGCACAAGCCCATGTTTATTTCCCCAAATTAAGAATCTCATAACATCAGCTGACCTCCAAGATCCCCCTCTTATCACCCCTTGCTCAAATAAATCTGTCAACATTTCCATGGGGCGAAGGTCAATTTTTTAATTAACAGTCTTTTATGATCTGGTCGTGACGGTAAATACAAGAGAAGAGTTTAATAATACCAAGTTAAATATAGGTTAACAATGCCCTTATATATTTAGATGGCATCTTTTATTGCCGAAGGGGAGGGTGGAAATATGTATTTTTGTATATTACGGCTGTGGATATTAATAAAATGCCAACCACAAGCTTAATGCATTCAGTTGTTTTTCATGGTCATATTATAAAGTTGTTTAATAACGTTATTTCTTATTTAAATAGAACCCTAGAAATAATAATAAATGTAAAAAATGTAGAATTACTGTTGAAAACTGTTAAAAAATGTCCGAATTATGAATGGAAATACCAGTCTTCTGGTCATTCACTATTAACAGTAATTAATAGTTTATTATTCACATTTTCCAATAATAAAACCATATGTTTGATCGGAATATCGAAAAGTAAATAACTGTTATTTATAATTGTTAACAGTTTTTAATAGTTATTAACATTTACTTACAGTTATTTACGTCAATAATAGTAATAGCAAAGTAGGAAAACTTTACTTATTTATATATCAATAACAAAAGAGTTGGTCGTCGTCTTTAACACTGAATATTGTTATATCAAAAAAATCTTGAATTATAAATATTAAATAAAAATATATATGTTTGCTCGTAATGAAAACATTTATTTGTAGTGTATGAATTTTAATTTTCTACAGATTATTTAAACATGTAAATTGTCAACTGTTGGAAAAACATTTATAAGAATATTTATTGGCATATTATTATCGTATTTGATAATACCTAGCATTTTTTAATATGGAAATATACTTGCGGCACAAAATGCTGACGTTAAAACCATACATCAAGTATACAATAAAGCCAACTTACTATCTATATTCTACTTTGAAATGCCCTTTTCCCATTGTTTATAAGTACGACACAAAAAGTCCCGTAGATGTCATATCGACTGTTACTTTCCAAGTCCATCAAAATATTGGCGACCTTTACGCTGTCATAAAGAAAGTTTAATTTGTAATTTAAAGTTCACAGTATTAATACAGAAAGTTTCTTGTCCATTTCAACGGACTTTCGTTCCCGTTTCGAATTTATGTTTTCCTATAACGTGTCTGAAGCTATATTGTGGAATTGTTTATTTTCTTCAATTTGTCGAAGAGAATGAACAAGTTCTCATAAAGAGGCACGTGTGAAATTTTGTTGAAAAGTTCGGTAAAAGGGTTGCAGTCAAGAATCGTTGAATCATCATGAGCATTTGTTCTCAAGATAACGAAGTCTAGAAATTTTCTGGATCAGGTGTGTAGCAAAGTAAGTTTTTTAAAGTGGACTTCTGATATAAGTTGGATTTATCGAAAAACACGACCAGACACTTTAGTAGTCTGGTTATTATATATGTATACTATGTATAGTGGACGAAGTTTCGTTAAAAAGTTTATAGTGCAATGGAACCCGCACTAATAAATAATACTTTACTTCGTGGGTAGAAAATATAAAGCTGATGATTTTAGTCTACCGGGTATTGGTCAATTTCAAGATAAATAGATATCTGTAAAAATAGCTTTATTTATATCTGTATAGACACTGTCATGAGTTTCTCTCTTGTATAAAAGTTTTAATTCTCCCTTACAATTTAAAATAATAATTTTTCATTCGTATCTAATTCGTCTGATAGTTTGATCAACTCAATGATTGTTCGTCTCACGTTTAACAAGGAAATCGGAAATTATGATATAGAACAAAATAAGTTTCAATAAAAAACATGATTAAAAATATAATTCCAACATTAAATAAAGCACATTTTGTTGGTAGTTTGAATGTATGCGTGTTTATTATCATTACATACTAATATTTATAATTATAATAATTTAAACACTTTTAAATGTTGTATTTTTGAGACTTAATGAATTCCTTCATTAATTTTACAAGAATTATACAAACAAAATTAATTCTATTAGTGAAAAACGAAGGAGTGGCATCATTTCTTTTACTATTTTTCCAAATGATGGCTGTTGCTATTTATATGTATATATTTATCTTGGACAAATTGACATTCACAGAGTAAATAATGAAAAGAGCAACCAAGAAATATAGTCTTTTACCTGATCCGAAGGTGTACTTTATGTTAACAAAAGGTCGAATATCCTTTAAGCTTTGAATAATAAATTGCTCGAAATGGAAATGTAGGAACAATTTCACTTGACTTTGAAATAAGAGGATATTCTAAATGAGGCAATAAATTTTAATCTCTTAAAACTCTTTGCATCGCTGAAACATTTTGTATTATTCCCTTGTGAATATAATATCAGGTACTTTCATCAATTATACTAATTATATAGCACATATATATAAACTTAATGCAGTTGTCTTGATATATTATGCAATCTAATTTACTTTATAAATAAAATTAGTTTAACGTACTTTCATGGTCCAAGTCATTGCTTAATTTGACTATATGGAACAAGAATTTCTTCATTCCCGGGAATTCAAATTTCATTTTCTTAAATATATATTTTAGAAGCAACATTTTTGAAAAGTATTTGTATTAAACACTTATAAACTTTCTTCCCAATGAATATTTTACTTGATATGATAAACGTATCTTCATACAACAGAAAAAAAAATCTATTCCACCTAAGAAATTATCAATCTTATATGTCAAGATTCAACAACAATGTCCTCTGATACAAAATCAATTCCAATGTATTTTCCCAACCAACCAGTCCCCATCATGCAAACTCAACATTCTCGAGACACGCAGCGAGCATCTATAAAACGCACATAATATCCTCCTCCGCTTGCCTGGCAGCGTAGCTCTCACTCGGCGCAAACATCTTTTTCCTCGGCGAAATAGAACGCGCGGGCAAATATGATCAACGGATCCACGCGCAGCCTTCGCGAGATATATAGACTTTAGTCGCGCTGTATATACATATATACGCGAGAGGAGAACTACTTAGGGAAATCAGGCGAGGAGCGGAAGGAGGTCGCCGACTTATACTTATAAAACCATTTGCCCCGCGCCGCGTGACAGATCGGAAAATAACGAGGGGATGAAGGAAGCAGGAAGGTGGATACACAGGGAACGAAAGAGTTTTTTCAGATGTTGGTAATGGAGTGAAGGTATGCGGATGTAGTTTTCTAGGTATAATAGTGATTGTTCTAAAGATCGTCCTAAGTGATCGCCATCGATCATTCAAGGTTCACGAAGATGCTGCCTTTTGTTGCGAAGTATAATTTTATTACACAGATTGAATTGGTTGGACAATTGGTTGGATTAGAGTATCTGGTGACTCAATTTTATTACTCGGTCATCGCATCAAAAATGTGCTCTTGTGTGGACGTTTCGAGGAGTCGAATAATGTCGAGGAGTTAAATTAATTGAAAACGAGTATTAACATTTATTTTCCAATCTCATAGCATCGAACATATCACATAAACGCAACCAACGATTTTGTAATAATATATACGTATGCAAGGTGAAATTCCAGAAATTCATTTTCTAGATCCTCTATTACAAAGCAATCGCAGTACTGTACCTTCCCCATGAACGGACGAATCAAAGCCAAAACCTATTTACCCGTATACTCGTACCCTCTTTCCACCGGATAATCCATGCATCACTCAACTTCACACTATAACATTCTCCGAAATCCAATCACGCGACTCGCTCTGATGCTCCTTCGATATCCATTCGATTGCACCCGTCGGCGCTTCAACGCTAATCGACGACCTGCTGCAATTTTGCGCGTTAAAATGAATTTTTCCGCCGATCCTTCAACTTTTTCTCTCCCCGCCGGCGTTGGTCGAAATGAAATTTCTATACACACACACATGCACGCACGTTTAGCGACTTGAATGTGGGACACATCGACAACCTATCGGATGAACTTCGGTACGCGCACCAGCTGAGAATCGTGACGCTGGGAAAATGTGGTTCATGCGGGTGTTCGGATTGTTGGTGATGTGGTCGAACGGTGTCATGGGTGAGGGTGTTGACTTATTTTATGGACTACCTTATACCTCGGGAGCACAAACATGTTCTTTCTAATCGTTGCATTTTATATTATCGAGGATGATAAATTGGAATTTTATCTTATCAAAAATATTGAATACATTTTCGATGATTTGTATAAAAAATGTCCACACATGCATGCACCAATTGACTTTCATTGGTTTGGATCACCCCCAGCCTATTGTTGGCACATTTTATGGCCTAGATTTAGCTTTCTTTGGAACAATTTGTGTCCTATGAGTTTGTGATATTTGCAATAAGTTCTTTTTGAAAACACTTTTCGGCCAATTTTCCAGATACTTTGGCAGTCATGATTTTTATTTTATACTCATTAAGTACAAATAAATTTGTACCAAAAAGTAAAAGTTCATGTAGAATTTGGTGTAGATTCTCAAATAAAATATAGTTTGTGTGAATAATTACCTTAGAATACTTTTTACTTATAATTATAATAATACATGAGCGCCAGGTGTCGGTTGACACCAGAATTCTTACCTTCGTAACCACCAATTTTACAAGAGATTTTAGATTGTAAAACTAACTAAAACTTTATATTCAAAAACTTAAACTAAACGCAGATTCGTAATTTTTCACTCATGCGCAAAAATAACAATACTCTCGCTGTAGTCGGAGATGTCCGGAACAGCCGTTCATCGGTACTGGGGTGCTGTTATCCACTACAATATACCTATATATCGTCGGCTTAATGGAAAAAACGGACACGTCAAGCTAAAATCAATCGGTCGTTCCTCTTTTGTCCACTCCTCTCTGCGGAGGAGCTTCCGAACCTGAATGTGGCGAACGACTGTTTTGATCTCTGCGGAGCTCCGCGCGCACACCGGAGCAACCTCGCGGGAATGCACACAATAAGCGACAGAAAATACTTATAATATTTGAAGCGTTAGAACTCAAACCAATTACAAATAAATGTGACGTGAAATGTCTCATCACAATGTTTTACAATATAAATTTTAATATACATATATGCAAATAATATTAAATAAAAAAATAACATGTTTGTAATTATATTTCTATAAAGATACATATGCCTCTTCGAACGAACGTAGAAAAGCGAAGAAAAGCAGTAAATAATATAAATTATCGGAATAAATGTATCTCTTAATATATCTTAACACGTACGCACACATGCATTTACATTTAGATGTTTTATTTCGTACTTTTCTTCTCAGCTATTTATACAGCGTAAAACAATCATGTAATGAACGCACTATAGCTCGTATATATGATACACTCAGATCGTTTTATCCTGAATTGAGTAAAAATTATTTCTTGGGAAATTTTTAAAACCCTTTTATTCTTATAGGGCGTTTTGAAATATAATATTTAAAATTCAAGGCTATACCATACACCGTTGCTCATCGATTTTTTCAAACCACGGTGAATTCGTAAAATAAAATTTTATGTGGTTTATGTGGCTGGATTAAAATTCTATTGGTGAATAATATAAAATTATTCGACGTTTTATATAGGATTTATTAATCTTTAGAAAATCGAAAGAATAAAAATAAAATATGTACATTTTTACTTTACTCTTTGCGTTACTTAATATTTAAAAATGAAGAAACTGTTAAATGCTTTATAAATTATATTTATATCTTGTCAAAAAGTCAACTTTACATGGGGTTCAAAATATACTTGAGTGCAATTCGTATATCTAATAAATTCAAATTATTTCTTAACTGTAAATACTTCAGTTTTGTTTCGATAAATCAATTATTGAAAATTAAAATCTTCAAGCCAGAAATTCAGCCTTTCAAATAACATCTCATGTAAATGATAAAAATACTGTTATGTATGATGCTGATGTTTTAACAATCTTAACAAGAAATTAACGCAAATTAAAATAAGATATCAAAACTCATTCGAAAAATGTTACAACAATAATTAAAAAATATCAAACAATAATTATTATAATTAGTGTATAATTAGAGTATAGATATTTATTCACAAAAGTTTGAGATTAAAAAAATAAACAAAATTCAAAAAGTCATCGTAAAAATCTTTAATTTCTTTTATAATATAATTCAAAATGCTTACCAATGCAAAATTTGTAAAATTCATAGTCATTATCCCTCCTGCTGTGAAGTTACAGGGCATTGAACATCGCAGAGCCATATATTTTATCAAGTTCTGAGCTTTGGTAGAGCAGTTGTACCATTGATTATTATAACTGCAATAAAATCAAATTAGAAATATAGAAGGCGAGGGCACAAGTGCGTGGCGCTGGGTACTAGAGTGGGGGTACTGTAGGGAATGAACGTAGCATTTCTTTCCAGCATCGGCGGAAATAAAGTACGAAATTTACGATGGGGGCGTGTTAAAAAAAATTAAATAAGATTTGATATTTTTGCCAGGTTGAGATATAGCTACTGAAGTTTATCGAGGATCGTCAAATTAAAGAATTAATTTGTCTACAAACAGACGAAATCTATTAGTTTAACTTGTTTTCACTCAGTTATTAGACTTAACTCATGTAATAGCAGACAAACTTCCTTTACAAAAAAAATGAGATGCATTGGAAGTGATTTTGAAACTCCACTTTCAGGAACGGTATACCGGTGTAAATTATATATAGATCTCGAAGCAGAAATCAACAGATAAAAAAAAGCTTTCCAGATGACTTACGTGCCGTGGAAAAGAGATCCACTGTGATCAATAATCTTTTGACCTGGCCAGCAGTAAAAGAATAAATGTATGAAGAGACCAACCAGAACCCCGGAGTATCTCAGAAATTCCGTAGGATGATCACGCTTTAACAAAACCTATAAATAGTAGGTATATGCATAGTTGTTGGTAATGTCATAAATAGAATAAATCTTGGAGAATTGTTTTAAAGGAGCAATTACATTGCACCTTGAAATATTTCCTTGTACTATAAGTTATACTTACTAAAACGGTCAAAAATGTGATGTAGATAGTATTTAATCCTAATATTACAAGAAAAGATGAGGAATAGGATGATTCGATAGTACTCGTAAAACTGGAATTTATTTATAAAATAAGAAATAATATGCAATACAATTAAATTATGTTTTCCAAAATCAAATATAACATTGTAAAGGAAAAAGATATGTACTTCAAAGCACTATTATTTTATTGTGATCTACGTTTATAAATATAAAAACGATTTATCAAATTTTGTATACAATATGTTTGTTTATACGATTTGTATTAAATAAAAATGATCGCTATTTAAAGTATGAATAATTGAATCAGTCTTTGAACATGGCTCATACATTTATCGCAAAACTATTTAAACCGATACATTTTATAATTCCACCTTATATTAATTATAGCATAATAAAGTTGAAATAAATAAGATAAGCACTACGACTCTATATCATAATATGTATAGTGAACACAATAATTACGGTAATGTAAAAACGCTAATTTTCATAAAAATTACAAAAAGTTTAGAAAACTGAAAACGGTAAAGAAAAATTAACGTTCTTTTATGGCATATAACATTTTTCTTTGATACACTTTTACAATTGTGAGAATTCTCATACAATTTCGATTCAAACGAAAAAAATTTTTAACAACGTAGGTTAAGTCATTGAGAACAAAGCAATGATTGTAACACTTATGAAAATAAAAGATTCACATCGCTCAAAAAGTTTAAGATAGTAATTGCTATACAAGCATATTTATTGCAAAAAAATGCAGCTATAGGTATACTTAACCGTAAGGTGTCTTTGTGAAGTTTAATTATTGTAACAAATAAATCATAAGTTGAATCTTGTTGTTTTGGCACAACTGTGTTTGTATTGACAGCTCTAGTTGAAGTTTCCAATCGAAACCTAAAAACTTGTTACTGAAATATAACAATTTCAACTTTTAGAACAAGTAGGTAAAAAACTATTCACTTTCTAAAGGATGTCCACGATGATCAATTTGAAATATTAACACAAAACCTATAACACTATTATAAACACAACGAGTCGAGATAAACTAACATTTAAACAAGAATTTACTCATACAGAAAAAAGAAGATATGTAAAAAGTTGTCTCATTCATAATCATTACTGTTTCAGTTATATTATCAAATTTGACGATCAATTTTCATAAGGTTCCCGGCATTTCCCTACCTACAAGATTTTATTTTATTTTCATATTTTGATGTCCTTACTGAAGTTTCTATGTTTCCCCAATTATTAAGGTATTCGTAGGCATCCTCGTAAAGTTGATATTCTCGCAAAAATAATACAAAAATTTCTCAATCCCATTATGCTTTTCTTAGAAAACTCACTTGATTATTTCAAATAAGGCAACGCTATGTTCGACCAAAACTGCATAGATGGAATCGACGGTACAGAATACGAGGCAACTTGCGGAGCAAATTACGGCATCAAAAAAGAAAATTTTCTTGTAATGGCTATAAGGATCCCGAAATACAGTTGACAGTATAAAATCTGGTTGTCGAGATTCGTTCAGAGGTTTTATTATGTTCAAAGCAATTGGCATTAACGGCGAAGAAACAAAGAAACCTAAAGCTGAATACATGTAGGCTAAAAACATTAAGTATGTCAGCGAATCCAAAATATAATCCTATTTTTCAATATAAAAAAATTATCAATAATGAAAGTGCACAACCTTTGGAGAACAGGTTATCGATTTCTAGTCCCTAAAAATAAAATTCAGTGCCGGTAATTAGTTTTTATGTGACTCTTTACTCGGGATATAATCTACTTAATGTTAAATATGCGTTATCTTATGTTAAGCAAAGATGTCTCTTTTATTATTAAAAAAGTGAATTAAAAATAGGGTATTTTTTTGTTTAAATCAACAATTTTTTAAACAATTTCACTTGGCAGATTCAGACAGAGCGATCTCAAAAACCCCCACCTAAGGAACTTTTCATGAAAAAATTCGACCGCTTTAATGAAAATACACAGGCTGTAATTTTAAGTAAAAATCCAGTGCATTCAGGCGTTAATGCGTTAAATTAATTATATCAATTCTATAATTATATCTCGAGAAAAGAGGCACATGAAAATTAACTACCGATACTGGGCTTCATTTTTTAGCACCAAAAATCGACTCTTACAGCTCTATTAAAATCCCTTTTCCAAAGTTTGTGCTATCTCCATAAGTAAAAGATATAAATGGTAACGTCTTTTTTCCTATACTAAAAAGAAACATGTTTATGCAAATGGGTATACGTATATATACCCATTGGAAATATCTTACAATTATCAACACAAAATGAAATAAAATAACTGTATACTTAGGTATCCAACGGTAAGAAATCTTCCTCTTTCTGAATATGTGATAAGGATATTACGTTCCCTAACTTCTTTTATATTTAGCCAATTTATAGCTGTATTTGCATATATCTCTTTTAGCTATAAAGTAGCAAAGATATTGATCAGACACATTAACTTCCATTAATTATTGAAATTGTCAATAGAAGGCCAACCTTGTTTTCAGCTAATATTGTTGTAATCATTTTCAGTTGTACCTCTTGCATGTACAATATTACTGTCAAATGTTCGATTACCTTTATAGAACTCACATGAAGATTCGTGTACAAGCCATTAATCTACGTAATTCGAATATACATAATTTTAATTAATGTCATGTAATTATGTTAAAAACCGTACCTAAGCATCTGAAAATCATTTTTACCTGTGAAACCATCGATGCGAACATCATGGACAATAGAATTATTCGAGGGATGATTTTTTTCAGTAAACTTTGATACGGCCAAAGACCGCAACTCATGAGCAATCTCCTATTTATTGCAAAATAACGGGAGTCATAAATATCCATGTTTCTTCTCGTAAGTGTACAACAACTTTTGCGCAGTTCCCATCGTGCGAGACAACATTTTACCTCGAGCGAACCAACATACAAATTTAAATGATACAATTTTTTATTCATTGGCATATATTGCCGTTTTTTGTGCGTGCCGCACCCGGAACAGTAATGCTGCATTAAGGTATGTTATTATGCATCGATTTCTTAAAACCACATAAAATTTTCTATTCGCGAATGTTGAAAGCCGCTGAGGTATACCTATATTTAAATTTTTATTAGGCTACGAAAATTTATATAATGCAAAGAATATCTCTTTTCCTATTTAAAAGAGAGACAAAGAGCGCAAGCGAGAGAGCGCGAGAGAGAGGGGGAAAAGGTCGAGCAATGAGATGCAGATACGTGGTTGACTAGTATATAGTACTTATAATATATAGTTCGACTATATATCTTACCTAACCTATAGGTACGAACGTATACATGGGGCGGGCGGTATGGGCAGGAGAGTTCCGTTCAGTCGATTCTTGGAGTTCATAGAGGTAGGTACCTTTAGTTTTTTAGAGTGGGATGATGCACGGTGGTATTAGGGTGCATAGTTGCTTGTATATATGTGTGTGTGTGTGTGTGAAAGCATGAAAGGATGAGATATTATTCACTTACATTTCCTCATTACTTGAATGTTATACTAATACAAATTTTAAAAAAGGTAACTAATTTTTTTTATATTCTTACACGTAGAAGAGTATCTTTGGTCTTCGGGAAACGAATTTGATAGTACGTTGAGAATTTTTTTTTGTATATCTCATAATGGAGTTAATTTGATCTTATTATACATTGTTAATGATATGTAAGCTTCTGCAATCAAATCAGATATTTCTCGATGAAAAATGCTAGGTGCAAGCTTCATTTTTTGGTACAAAAAAAGATTCTCAAAGTCTTATCGAAATCCGCGTCCCAGAGACTCCAAGCTATTTCTTATTACAATTTTCCTATAGTTTACTAACACTAACAACTTACGATTAGTCCTAATCTTTCGAGAATCAGAAAGGCAGTATACACCCTGCCAAAAATGACTTCTTCGATATTTTCAAATCAACCTTGATTTACCTTGATTATGCATCGATTTACTTCGATTCCAGCAAATCAAGGTAGAATCGAGGTACATCAAGGTCCATTTGAGATCATCGAGGTAATCATCCTCAGCGCGGTGCAGGCTCAAATCATGATCAACACTTCAAGTAGAATTATTTCACTTAATGAGCTTAACTTGAAAGAGCTCGGTGGCTTGAAGATACAAAAATACGCTTACAACTCCGATACACAGAGAGCGATCGAACACTGTCATGGAGCGAGTAATATTTGACACAAGCCAGCATTGGGACTGACAAAAGCTGATGAAGAGTGGAGCTGTGCTATGAGAGAAGAAACGTATTAGAAAGTTAGCAAGAAGCTGGTAACGATCAATCAGGTAACAATTTTCATGCAATAGCTATATACGGAACAATATAATCAATTAACAATTGAACAAAAATAATTGTTGATTAATAGTATTTATATCTGTGCACTTCAAATGATTCCGCATTAAAAGCATCGGTGTATAAAGAACAATAGAAGACCGATACAAGCAGGCTGGGAGTTGGTTAGACCGACGAAACTTCGGATCATCTATTATCAAGAAGCGATTTGTCCTGTTCGGACATTGCTACCTTTTGACAAGGATTTGGAAAACAAGGTTGGTGCTGTACGAGTAACCGCATTTGTTACTACACAGCTCAATTCTAGGTCTAGAGAGATGATGCAAAATTGGATTTTTTATCAGCACTGGAAATAAGGATACCTGACACAGTACAGTTTGGGCAAAAATGAATGTTATTGGAGCTATACGTACAATGTTGTACGACTGGTAAGAACGCTAAAATTTTGGTAAATTTGACAAAAAGTGTAGGAGAAAATGCCAAAAAGTTTGGTAAAAATTTTGGATTTTCAGGTCTGTCTCCGGGTCACTTGACAGTTTGGTCATTTTTACTGATTTCTTTCTCTCCGTGTACGTTTTATGTTATCAGGAGCGATAAATTGTAATCTTATCTTATCAACGATATTAAGCATATTTTCGATAACCCACTCGAGTTGTTGTTTTTAAAACGCGACCAATTCCATATCATTATATGTTAAAATTAAAAAAAAATCAATGCAACGTGCAGTTAAGAAAATTATTAAAAAATTGCAACCAAGCTCTTTTACATTAGGAAGACAAAAACTAATGTCTGTCGAAAAATAAAGATTCCAGCAACCGCATGAGCTGCTGCTGCATCAGCACACCCAACATCACAATCATCCCAACTACCCTCTTGTCCTTCATCTCGCTTTCTCCCACACATTATCCGCGCTATTGCGGAATTACAACACCGGCGAGACCTATATGTGAGAGAAAACTACCGATAACCCTGCTGCGTATACGTATATCGATTGGCCATACCCGACTCTTGTTATAGGTATACGTGTACATGCCCTCCGGAGAACGCCCCGTTACGCACCCACGGGTGTAATAAGAGGCGAGTTCTTTTTTTAATCTTAGAGAAAGAGAGAGAGAGGGGGGTGAGAGAAAGAGTCGAGTTGAAAAGTCGCCACGGTACTCGGGGAAATCAGCGTTGCAGCACACGGAGAATTGAATTTCGCACGGGGGACGTGACGTTGTTTGCTCTTTTGCGGTGTATATGGTTGAGTTTAAACGAATGAGGCTATTTAAAGAAAAAAATTTACGGATGCGGTTTTAAATATTACGTATATAAACGTTTTTTTTTTTATTTTAAAATTAAGGAATTGATGATTGCAATAATTCTCTATATATATTTATTTATTATAAGGTGATAAGTCAGTGATTTTTCTTCTTTACTGGTTTAGAGTTAATCTTCGGTTTACTGGATTATTGTCTCGTTTGAATATTCTTATAATATGCTGTTATAAGTAAAATTTGTAGAAACTAATAATTTTCAGAGAAATCTAATAAAATTGGAAAATATTTGTTTGAAAATCTTGTTTTCTGGAATTGAATCAGAAGTTCAATGAATTAGATATGGAAAATTAAATCATAAAACGTGTGTAAATGCTCTTCATTTTATATTAGAACTATCTATTTATATATTAGACGATTAGTATGCCATTTTACCGTAAATACAAAAATTGTTATTTTTTCTAAAAGTGTTATTTTTTAGGTTCTTACAAAAATTGTGTTAAAAATGGATCTGATTTTTAACTGTTTATAATTATATAAGATATTAATATAATTTAATAGTATACCAAAACTATTCATCTTCTGATTTAATTCAAAGTTTGACTGTCTATCATATTGACTTTAACTTTTCAGTTATACGCTCAGTAAATTATGTTCTGCAACTTACCAGCGAGCTCGAAACTTTTTTTGTACAATAGACACGACAAAGTTGCTTGCAAAAAGAACAGTGACGGATTCGTAAACATTCGCAAGCGAATTTTAGAGAACAATAGTGCGGAAAATGCGCCACGCAGTTTTGATACTCGCCTCTGACGCGAAGTCGGCTCTGAAAAGCATGCAATTTCGCGCACATGAGAGTAAGTACGTTGCAGCTTTCCGAGAAAATAGAAGCACAAAGAATAAAGAGGAAAATGAAATACACAATTTGAAAGAGAACTTGGAATGAATAAGGTATTTTGTAATTGTTTTCTATGGGAATTGCAAAAATCTAAATAAAGGAAATATATCGAATGAAAATTTAATTCTCAGTATTGTATATAAAGAGAAAAATATGTGGAAACATTTTTCGCGAGAGTACAAAGAATTTGTAGTAAAAGTAATAACAGGATTGTTATTTCTCTTAACACAGGAAACATAAAAGGTGTATATATAAAAGTTAATTAGAATAACAAAAGAAAACTGGTTGATAAAAGAGACTTAGAATTGAGAAGAGAAACGTAGAATGAAAATAAAAGGTAAAAAATTGAAATAAAAACTTAACATAAAATAATCCACGAAAAATGAGACCAATAATATATATGTAAACTAATTTTTGTTCTAAAACGAAAATGAGCGTCGAGCACCGTTACGACAGCATTGAGCAAAACACACGAGCACGAGCACAACGAGATACACAAATAAGGATAAATTGAAACGAGCGAAGCTCGCGCGTGACATCGTTTTTCCTTGAAAATCTGGAAAATCTTTTTCTAATATTCTCCCAATCAATCCGCGCTCCTTCCTGCTCTCGCATAAATCGTTTTCCCCGCGGAAATCCCATTACCTCAGCGCCACTACCGTCGCAAACAATTCCCCTCTACTTGCGTCTCTCTACCTTCACTTAAATTCAACCCCATGCAAAACCTACCCCACTCTCTCTCAGCTGCATAAAAACGCTACAATAGTACATAATCATCCTCTTCTGCCGAATACGCGCCACGAGTGCTGCGTAGCACGTGATAAGGCCATTATATTGTTCGCGTCGCCGTCGCTGCAGGGGAACGAGTCAATCTGTGGCGCGGCGACGCGCTCGAGCGCGCAAAAGGATGGCGCGCGTGTCGGTTGAAGTGTGCATGGGCTGATGAGCGGCGAAGGTTTGTCAGAGTCCATGGAGATGTGCGCGTGGCAATAAATTGATTCTTTGTTGGTCGGTCGAGAATAATCGAATTTTCATTTATAATTATTCCGGGAATCTTTCTCTGAGTTTCAGTTGTCAGCTAATGTCTAGCTAAGAACTGGCTACTTTTTTTTCTCAAGTTCTCCTGGAATTATAGTTTAGAAGAATCTTTTACAATAAGCGGACTTATTTATTATATACTGTAGATCGTAGAAAACGGCAAGATAACTATAAAGGTTACAGAAAACCTATAATAACTTTTTAGTTTTCGAATTATATACTAAAATATACTGTAGATCGTAGAAAACGGCAAGATAGCTATATAGGTTACAGAAAACCTATAATAACTTTTTAGTTTTCGAATAATATATGAGTTAGCGACGCTAAAAGCTTTTTCATAAAAGTTAGTTTTAGATTATTATTGAATTTTAAAGCAGTGCATAGTTCTATAAAGTATAAAATGTATGTTCTCTTTCGTAGCAACAATTAAAAACTATATTGCCGAACTATATATTATTTCCTGAATTATTACTATTACTGTTCAACTCGAAAGAGACATTCTTTATTCCACAAAATGTATATCAACCGGTAGAATAATAAGTTATTTAACATGATAAATTCAACAAGATGACACAGGGCTGTCCTTTACGCACGAAAATATTTCAATCTTTTGTCACACACAATTTTTCTCCGCTTTTAAATCATAAAAATAAACAAAAAATACCCAAAAAATGTGTTATACTTGACACGGCCCTCCCTCATTTCAGTAACCTCGACGCATTGTCGGACAACACTGCGTTAATCGCTCATTATCGTATAACAAGCGCGTCGCGGTACATACTTATCCTCGCCCTCGTGTATCGGCTGCGACCTCGCAACGAGAGCCTCGAAAAAGTCGAGCGCACGTGTGCACGTTGCACGCGCTCGGGGGGCGAGATATTCCGCCCACATAAGAAGACGCCCACGCGTAGATGTGTATAATGATAAAAACGAAAAAAGAGCCCATGGGGAAAGAGAGAGAGAGAAGAGAGATAAACGTCGCGCGGCGGGAGGGCAAATATTTGCGTGTCGGGCGCTACTTTAATTGGGTGCGGGATGGATAGTTTGTGTGCATGATGTGCGTCGCAGATTTTTCGAGATAATAATATATACGTAGGCGAAAAGGTATTAGGGTACAAAAATCATTTATTTTTTGCATATATTCATCGTGTCTTTCGTTGGCCGAATGAAATATGGTAAGAATGCAAGAGGTATTATCGGTTTTGTTAAATGAACCAACGCATTTCCGCGAAAGGTTGAATATTTGTATTTATCGTGGAAAAATATACCAGGGCAATTTTTCCCACGAATCGAAAATTTTGTGTCAGCGAGAAGACATGAAAAGTTTTTGTAACCCATGATTGCCACTCATATTTATACATTTTTATTATCACCATATATATTCGCTACGGGGATAAAACTCTCATGAATATTTACGCGCGCGTGGGAATAAAAAGCTTATATAATATCTTCACGTACTCGTATAAAACATGACGTATTTAACAATAGAAATTTATAGCTTTCCCGATACAATACAGACGATCCTATATCACCATGAAAATTAACAAACCGCAGAGTCCATCGTTGCTATTAAAAAACAAACATATTGCCTTATATTTGCAAGTTGTTTCGCGAGAAAATCACATTGCGCAGATCGTAAGAAAGCATTAGATCCCGACTGTGCGGCTCGCGTCGGCATCGATTGGGAAATAACAAAGAATTTGATATATATAGCTATGTCTAGCGTTATTGTTTGTTGGGGCTTCAGTAATTTTGAGATTGATGTATAGGAAATGAAGATGAACCTGTTTAGTGCATCTGGTGCGAAAAGAAGTATAAAGAAGAATCGATGTATTTCTCATTCTCTCGGACACATTCTCTGCATTGCTATATAATATACTTTCCTGTCAATTTCACGCGGCGTTCTATTCGATTTGCGCTTATATACCTATTTCAAAATATATACACAATTCAATATATTTCAATCTGTTATTGTAAAGTAAAGAATTAACGTTGAAATAAGAAACGAATGGTATTGGTTACTTTGCAAAAGAATCATAATTTTCTATATTTACGCAAAGAAAAATATGCGGAGCCTCCTTGATTTTTCTTCTTTAGAACTTGCCTTCGCGCATATAAGGATTTTTCTGGCATATTGTGTATTACAGCCGTAAAAGAAGTTCAGGACATCGATCAGAAAAGTATTTCAAAGACCCGAAGGTTTCATTATAAAATAAACAACACGTCGATTTGTCAAGTATACTGTGTCATTTCGTGAAATGCCGTTTATGATAACTCGGGGTCGTTTGGGAGAAGTATATGTATACGAAACAATAAAAGTTTTAGCACCCAAAGTAACTCGTTATCGAATTATGTTTTTTTTACAGGGGGCCTAAAAGCGATTAAAAAAATTTGCAGAATGCGTCAAGTAGTACTTTACGCACACTGAATTGAAAACTAAATTGTTTATATCCATTACGAATAGAAAGACGCTTTCTTTGCGAATTCAATTACGCCTTAAAATATTGTTATATACCCTTATAATACTCAGAAAGCTAAATATTCAACTTTACATACTGCATTTCATCCACTGAAAACTATTTGAACGTTTGGATTGAGAATTTCTCCAACAAATTCACCCTGAAAATCACCTTATATTTATTTCAAATAACACTTTGACCAAACAATACCATAACAAGTACCATCCTCTTTCAGAAAACCAACAACAACGGTCTACAAAATTGTTCTTTAAAAAAGAAATAGAAAAATAAAAAAAGAATAAAAAGAACGCACGACAATCCCTCTGCCACTAGGAACATCGCAATATAAAATCCTTTTTCGCTCGGCGCGTCGGCGCCGCCCCCCGCCGGCTCTAATACCATCACATTTATACTTTACACACACGTACACCGTGAACATGCAGGCGGAAATATTGCGTACCACCGGCGGCCTCCGTGTTACAGATCGCTCAAAGTTGAATGTAAATACGGTCGCGCTTTTATTCCTCAGCGCAGATTCTGCAGTGTTTGTTGAGCATATATATATGTGGCACAACAGCGAAGAGAGAGGATGCACGAAAAGGGATTGGTTATATACATACTTTTTCGCTATACCCTGCCCGACGGCCGAAAGTACCATCACTTTCGCTCCTGGCTTAAAAACGCGAATGTGGTATTTTCGATCCGGTGTGCCGAAAAATAGTAAGTATACGCACCATGGGGAAAAAATTGGCCAGCCCACAGCTCGGATGGCAATTTACACGAACTGTCCAGGTTTTTTCCTCCCTAGGTGCGTATTATACTATTGGTTTGGGAGGGATCGGTGAGAAATTTTGAAGGTTTTGATTTGGTTGTGGAAAGAGATTGAATTTTGTTGATTGTTATTGATTGTCGATATCGATGGAAAAGATAAAATAATAGATAAACCAATAACTTACAATAGTAACACTGCACAATTATTTAGATAACATCACTATCATAAAATAATTATCCTGCGTGGAAATTTATATGAAACCCCATATGAAATAGGTAGTAATTAAAATCTCCCACAATCTTAGATATGAGGTCTCATCTGCAATTACAATTACAATAAATAATTTATTATTAATAAACAAATTAACGATTTTTTAAGTTATTGCCTTAATGTTCAAGACAATAAACGATACAATATTAAGATTGTGGTGACAAGAATGCCAAGAATCTTGTTTTGTGTTATAAACTTCGGTAGTTTCTGATGACCATCTACTGATGAGATGTGTGCCGTGCTCCTATATCTCCTCGGGACAACTTACTTAGGTACGTGATGATACAGGGAGGGGATGCGCCGCCTAGCGGTGACGCAAGAACTAGGCTCTGGCCGGCAGCACATATATGGCGGGAAAAATCAAATTTCAAATTTGGCATTTACTTATACTTATGCCGAAATTTCATTG
>UXGD01002859.1:0-23288 GCA_900474315.1 Torymus auratus | reverse complement strand
GAGATGGCACTTTCTTAGACGCCGAGCCGAGATAGCACCTTCTTAGACGCCGAGCCGAGATGGCACCTTTTTCTTCCCACCCGACGATATGAGCCAAAGAAAAAAATTTTATTTTGAAAATTAAGCAACTGTTTTTAAACAAAAGTTCGTTGCTATGGTGCTATTTTTGCTGTTATTAACTATTTAGTTTTGAAACATACGGCATCGTAATAAAAGTGAAAAACATGAAATAAAAAAAAAATGAATGTCCGACCACTAGAAGCCGAGATACGCGTTATATTTACATAGTGAGTAATTATTAATAAACTAATTATTTTTTGGCCTTTAAGTTCGAACCACTAAAGTATTAGATTATTATGTGTACGATCTTGCAGAAAACTCCAATATAGATATATAGATATACTGTGTTTACACTTTGCGATTTAAATTAGCGCTAATTTAGACGTAAAGTCGATTTTAAAACGAGATATGCCAATTCTTCAATTCTACTGTGATTTTCAATTTTTAAAGTTTATTATATTCTTATTGCATTTATACATAGATCGCGAACACTCAAAATTGATTATTTGCTTTCAATAAATATTTATTGCAGTTTTAGCGTCGAAAACTAACTTTTGAATGGGATGTTACGGGTCATACAACCTTAATCGCTTCAAAATTCCTTCTAGAGGTAGATTTTGGATAGTTCTCATTCCGTTTCTTTGGGTTACATGATTGATCCATAAATGTCAGAGATATTTGAGGTTAAAATTTTTCTAACCTTTTTTCAAATCGCTATTTCTCAAGACGGCTCTATTTATGTGAATCGAATGGGTAGCATTCGAAAGATAATTAAAATACCTATATTTAAAAAAAAAAAATGTTTAGTTATCACGGTTCTTTTTTTATTAACAAAAACGTAAAAACTGAAACATGAACAAAATGAGTCTTGTATGTCCAACGATTACGGAAGTAAAATTGACTTAATCGCTTCCAAATTTCGTGTAGAGCTAAATTTTGGATAGTTCTCAGTCGAGTTGTATGGACGAAATGATTGCTCCATAAATTTAGAGATATTTGAGGGTAAAATTTTTTTTACCTTTTTTAACATATTTTATATTTGAACTATATATTATACAGATAGGAACGATAAATTAACTTGGAGGAATCTACGTGCCAATGACTTGGCAGCGGTTTCTTTTATTATGAGAAGGAATTCGTTTTATAATACCCAATTAGCACTGTCATTGTACCGTATCTAAAGATTTTCTTGGACGAAAGTCTGAGAAATATAAAATTTAAGCTGGATTAAGATAAGAAATCTCTGGGCTGGCGGGAATTCTGTATAATGCCAAAAGATTATCGGATATAGGAATTAGAACGAGATCTCGTTTATTTAATGTAAGGAATTTCCAGAAATATATATTTAACGATGTCTTTTCTAATGTTATAACCATTTGGAGAATTGCTGGAACAAATGATACGTGACTGAGACACTCGTCTGTAAAGCGGCATTGATTAAAAATTTTACTATATCTAAGAAAACCTTCTTCCATGTAAAGAATATTTGAAGTTGATGTTGATATAATTTGTTTGAATCCAATAAAATTTTCTTAAATAAAATAAATTTTTGCTTAGCGAATAAGAACATTCCTGAGAGCATGTAATGAAATAATGTCATCTGCTATAATTTTACATCAAGTTATTATTCCATATCCCATTACCAAATAAGTACAAGAAAATTGTAAATTTAAACTACTTCACAAGAAAAGAATAAATTTCATCATATAAATCACTATACTCTACACGTAAACAAAAACTTTCATTCGTTCAACACATCGCAATATATCCCAAACGAAGAAAAAAGTCGATCCATGTCCGCGTTTGACAACAATTACCGCCGCTTCACACACACGCACACCGAGCTCTCACCTAAATCAATAAACGCACTTCCGCTCTAAAAACAAAAACAAAATTCTCACCCTCTTCCCACCCTCTACCTATACACATACAAATACGCGTGAATGAAAGGCCGACCGCTCGCTATATAGCCGGCTCTGGAATGACCTTGATGATCGTTCTCACCGCCCACGCACTCCACATACCCACCCACTCGAACCCCTTCCTCTCTCTCTCTCTCTCGCTCACTACACACATACATACACACAGAGAGCCGTCCGCTAGTTCGAAAACGTGTTTATTGGTTAATTGCATTATTCTTGCCAAGTGGCCACCGGCCGCTCTCACTCGCGCGCTACCGCCTGCCAATTGGCCCCGGCCATCAATCCCTGCCGCTGCAGCAGCAGCGTTCGATATCCGACACAAAGGCATTTCGATTCTGTCGCGCTCGAGAGTATGCCCCCCGCCCGCGCAAGCTCGCGTGAGTGTACAGGTATTACAAACATTCGCGCCGCGTTTGCATTTAACGCTCCCTTTAGCGCGGTGCGACTGGAATGGAGTTTTTTTCGCTGCAGCGGCGCGTTGTTTTTTTTTTCGTCCTCGTTTTTTTTTTTTTTTTGGGTGGATGAGCACGAGCGCGGAAAAATTGCGAGGGTGGGTGTGTTTGATTGCGTTCTAATTAATGCGTTCGGCAAGAGTGGATAACGGTGAATGGAATGGCAGGGATGAGGTATATGTATATATGCACAGGTTAGGGAGTAGTCGACGGTTTAGGATTGGTTTTTTTTTCGTTCGCGTGGTATGGTTGAATGATACAAACGATAGTTAGCATTGTTATACTATTGTAACGAATACAATGGTACAGGCGAAACAACTTCTTGTGTAGTTTAGTTTTGGAGGTATTGCTTGCTTATCAAGTTTGAAATAAACGACTTTTTAATTCTAGAATTATTATCTATTGAATTTTTGAATATGGATAAGTAACATGTAAATGTATAATTATGTCTTTATCGTGTTTCATCACCTTCCTGAAAATGTCTTGAGGAACTATAACTGCTCATCAACAACGCGTTGTACCATGCAGGTATGAGTTGGAAAGCTTAATAGCTGGTCGTAAACACGCATACACATCTATAATCGGCTATAATTTACGGTAATTAAAGTATAATATTTCCGGTCGCGAAGGAAACTAAAATTTTCTATTGTCCGTGTTGTTATAAGTGGTTGTACAAAACTTATTAGAAGAGTTCTATATTTTTCCTCAATTTTGTAGATAACGTATATAACGATCCTGACAGAAAATTATAGTCATATTTTATAGCTAACGTGTTATAATGAAATGGAAGCAGTTTTTGCCAAAATCATGATACAAAAGTAATATAATTCATCTTAAAGTTTTCTGTTAATACCCATTTTATGAAGTGTAAATACCATAATTTATAAACTCAAAATTAGTTAACTTATGGTTAACATTTCTACCAGGATAGTATCTGTTACAATAATAAAATATATATACGTGTAATGTATCACATTTATTATTTTTATTAAATTTCGAAATCTATCGATCCTACGTATAAATAATATATTAAATGCAAACTATTGCGTTGTTTCTCGTATACCGAAATACATTTTTGCATTCGACAATATCAGAATATTTCATAAGTGTGCTGTAAAAAAAATATCAGAAAAACATGAACGTATGAAATTCAATAGAACCGTATATATACACACAGTGCACCCAAAATTTGAGTATCCGCAATATCGAATTCCTCGCTCAAACATCTCTCTATGCACATTTTTCGCTCATTCTTTCTCCCTCTCTCTCTCCTCATAAAAACGCAGTCTGGGAATCCGATATCATGAAATACCGAATCCCCCCCGTCGAAATCTATAGCTCACCTCACGGCGCGCGAATTGAATTATTATCATCGGCTCTCTATACCCTCCCGCGCCTTTCAGCTCCCCTGTGCCATTGACTCGCGCGATTTTCAAATGAATCCCGCGCGCACGGGAAATAATAAAAGAACGCGGCGGCGAGAGCTGCGAAAAATTAATCAGACGCACGGCTTGCAAATCATTTTAACTCTCGTCCTCGACTGATCGATCTCTCTCTCTGTCTCGCAGCCCTGTGTGTGTGATGTATGTCCACCTACGCGCTTTTTCCACCATTGTTTCAGACTCGCGATTCCCGTATAGTAGCGCTTTGTCCCCTCAGTTTGTTTTTTCAGGGAGGTGGGCGGCTGCTACTACGGGTGTATACAATGCGTGGACGACGCTATTATCAGCGAGAGTTTCATTAGTGCGCAAATCAGCGATTTTCAAAACGATTTGCGACCGGCGCGCGCGCGTGATTGATATGGCCCCGGTCATTGTTTGCGATTCATTATTCGTTAAATCGTCGTTCTTTAATTTCCCTTTGTGCACGCGATTCGTGTGCCCGACGCGAAGTATCAGGTTTTTAGCCTGTCTGTGTATATACCGCGTGTGTCTGTGTGTGTGTACTCGCTGCGGGCGATGTGTCGGGCTATTCGGAGCGGTGAATTTCGAAAAATGTGGTTTGTTTTGTTGCCAAACTGAGGGAGAGAAGGGGAACGTTGTTCCGGTGGAATTCGTTTCACGGTTTTCCTCGTTTTACATAGGTAAACGATCATTTATTCAGCCGATTCCGCATATTTTAAGTCAATGGACATTTTTCCTCGTTTTTTCCCCCGATGAATCCATTAACTGTTAATTTGCGTATTAAAGAGTGCAGAAGCGTTTACAACGGAAATATCCTGAAATTTAATAATTGTACGTTGAATAAAGTATAATTATTCTGTTCAAAGGTACTAAAAGTTAGTGAAAATTATAATGCCCGTGTGTACGTAGCTCCGTAGTGGAATAAAAAGTCTTTTAATAAAGTAAATGTATATGTAATCCATCAGTGTTTATGAAATATTAGCTTCAGACTTTCAAAAGTAGTTGTATTTATGTGTATTATGGAATCAAAGAACTATAATGCATTTGTCCATATATTTATAAAACATCATACAAATAAAAGTAAA
Organism: Torymus auratus; assembly: GCA_900474315.1. NCBI lineage: Eukaryota > Metazoa > Arthropoda > Insecta > Hymenoptera > Torymidae > Torymus > Torymus auratus. The sequence continues at coordinate 18,366 of UXGD01002859.1, read as the reverse complement.
TACATTATAAAACATTAACTCCCACGCGGCACATAATCATTTCATTACATCACTTTAATTATCTTATAAGCTAAAAATTCTCCGTATATACGTAAAAATGTTGCAACATCTGACGTATTTTCAAAATACCTTAATAAACCAACACACGCGACCGCGGCTCGTGCGCGCTTATATAAAAAAAAGTAATAATCCCCGCGCGCTCGCGTACAAAGGACGCAGATTTTCTACATTTCATCCTCTCGCGCACATATTCTCGCTCTCTCATCCTCTTCGCCGCCAGTGCACACACACACACACGCGTACCTAATTTCCAAGTCCAAGCGAAAGCCACGGCGCACTCGCGAAAAGCGAGAAGAAGAAAAAAGCTCTCTCTCTCTCTGCATATTAAACAAAGCCGTCGCGTGAAAATGCGCGCTCGCAGCGCTAAAGCGCGTATATGGAGGTGACGCGGAACGACGTTACATTATATAGCGCGCGGGGGAAAGGCGCGATGCAGAAAAAAGCTCTCGAGCTGCTCGCTTCGCTCGAGGTATATAGCGCGATGAGGGAAAAAAAGAGGAAAAGTGCAGCAGCACCGAAAGCTTTTGCACACTCGACCTCTCTCGCGCGTGCATATATGCGAGAGCTCCGCAGCAGCAGCGACGACGCTTTTTTTTTTATTTTCGAGAGCGAAATGTAAGACAAAACGAGAGCGCCGAGCTGGAGGAAGCTTTTGAGCGCGGATGCGTGACGCGCATGTATAGTGGAGAGAGGAAGCGTGGGTGTATTGAATTATTTTTTGCGGGAGAGGTGCGCGCGGTTGCAGCTTTTTCATTTATATTCGGTGGCGCGGTGTTGGTTTGAAAGTTAATTAATTTGCAGATGCGATTTTGCGCATAGACGTAAATGTCCATATATAGCACGCGTATATGTATGTGTGTGAGTCTGTGTGCGTGTGTGCGGGTTGAGAGATTGAAAGAAATTTAATTTCCATGCGCGAGGTTTTCCAAATGCGGGTAGGAAGGTGAATCGTGCGATTTTCTCTTTTTTTTTTTTTATACGGTAACTCGAGGTAATTTGGTCATCTTAAGCGGAACACTTTTTGTATGCTTCTGTAAGCATGTTTAAAAAAAATATTGGGGAATCGTCAAAATATGGTATGTCTTCAACGAAGAAAAAAAAATTTCGATATCCTATAAAAAATTAACCATATTTTATAACTGACATGTTAATTAAATGGAAGCATTTATAGCAAAAATCATAATGCAGAAATAATATAATTCATCTAAAAGTTCCACTATATTATTTAAAATATATATTTTATAAAGTGTAAGTACCATCATTTATTTCGGATTGATACATAATTGTGAAATATAATCAACGTTCGTTTTCAGCCATAAAGTTAACTGAAAAATAGCTAGCTTTTGATTAACATTTCTTCTAGGGAAGCAAAATTGTAAAAAGAGCATTTTGACTATATGCTCCATTTGTTAATTCGGCCAATTCAATCGAAAAAAGTTATTGACTTTGTGTTTCATGATAAAATCGACAAAAATGTAGAGACATACATTAAAATACAATACGTATTCTTCTAGGGAAAATATTCCGGACACTTAAAACATGACATTTGCATTCTTACATGTGCAGTCAGTTTTCTGCCAGTTTTCGGATTAATACTCTTGTAAACAAATGAAAATGATTCAGAAAAATTTGAAAATAATTTAGAAGTCATATTATTTATATTTTCTAGCTACTTGTATGTAGAAATATGTATGTGTGTGGGTAGCCAAATCCATACGATACTTAAAAAAACTCAACCTTTTTGCCTTTACCAGTTTCTAATGGAGTTTTAAGCTTATATTCCGACTGTAAAAGAAATACTTGCTTTTTTGACTTTATAAGACGCGCAACTCATTGGAAGGAACTCACATAAAAATGTAGTGATCGTTCTAAACCAATCTAAAACGATTTATAAAGTATATTTTTCATATTTCGAAGCAGCCGAAATTGGTTATTTAAACTTTCGGATAAATGGTGGCAGAGAACTAGAGAAATGGCCAAATTAGATTAGTAGACGAATTACCTCGAGTTACATTATTTCGTAAAATTTGATAAGGCAGTAAAGAGCGGTAATTTAAATTTGTTGTTGGTTTATTCGACGATGCAAACATTTACGAGAAAAATGAGTTGCATTCGTAGAAGTGAAGTTACGCGGTAATTCTCTTTCGTGGCACAAAGAACTACACGAATAAAATAAAACTTAATGCCATCAGCATGTTTATTCAATTATTCAATTTATACCCGGGTTGCCGGGCGCATTGAGATAAAAATTTATAAAAATCAGGCGAACACGCTACTCCGGCGGTTGTTTGAGTTGAAATAAATTTTTAAAAGAGGAGAACGGGTAGGAAGAGATTTTCGTGATGGATTAAAATCGATTTTCCGTGTTACATGAATAATTTACGCCGTACAAGATGCATACAAAATTATTCTATGCATGAAAGTGATTACTTATTGAAATACGGTAGTGATATGAGGAATAAAAATCGCTCGAGTATAAACGTAGGAATCTAAATTAGCGATCGCTCCCGCGTGCTAATATATTATTAACGCGGTACTAGTCTGTCTTAACAATTCGATTTATAAATTTCTTTATATTTATATCCCGACCGACGAGTATACGATCGCTCTACACGATACCCGATAACAGCAATGTTTATGCATATTCATTTGTTCTTAAATTAGCCGATCATTTCAACAGCATTTTGTACTCCCATACACTCTACCTCTAAAATATTCATAAATGCACGAACACAGTCTTCTGTTAATTCAAAATAAACTGAATTATAAACCCCTCATATCCTTTCTAAACCTCATACAAAAAACACAGTTATTACGTAACCACTCTATCAATCCCACCTATATATAACATACACGAACAAAAACCTGCATAAGAACCATATGCTCAACCGAGCGAACACACGCGTACATAAGACCTCTAGGAAAAAAAAATCAATACTCACGTCAACAACCGCAGCAACTACCAGCCCCCTAATCCCCCCTTGAAACACACAAAAAGAGAGAGAGAGAGCCAGCCAGCCAGCCCACAGTGCGGGGCGAGCATAATCGATAAAACGCGCCCTCCCTCTTCCCGCACCCCTACGGCTATATACCGATAACCAAATCCTCCTTCCCTCGCTCTCCGGACGCGCTAATAATTCCCGCAGCACACAGAGACCGGTCATCGCTAAAACCTCGGAAGAACTCTCTCTCTCAATAACGCTGGGGCGAACATCCTAATTAACTGAAAACCCCGGGTAAATCTTGGCTAAGCGCCGGCGGCAGGGCGGAGAGGGCGAGAGAAAAAGCGCTGCGGGGAAAATCATTAATTCTCTCTCTCTCCTCTTCTCGCTCGATACAGCCGCTCTCTGCGCTTCTATGTGTATATACGTGTGTGTGTGGGTATCTTTTTACGCGAGGAATGCTGCGATTTCCTCTCCCTCTCACTCTAGTACTGTGGGCTCTCTAAATATGGATGTAAGAGAGGGGGGAATGAGGAGGAGGTAAAGCAAGAGCAGCGAAACCTAATCCCGCAACCGCACCCACACCCGAAAGCAAAACCGAAGAGCCCGGAGGAACTCCCGGCGAGTGGAGGAGAGGAAGAGGAGGAGAGAGAGAAGAGTGTGCAGCTCAGGCACGAGACGAGCGATGCACATATATATACACACGCGCACGTGCATCGGTCGGAAACAACTGCAGAGAGGAGAGAGTGCATGTGTGTGTATATACGCGAGCGCCTGAGTGTCTGTGGAATGTTGGAATATATTTTTTCAGGGTTCATTAATGATAAATGGTTGTAATTTGTGTATAGGTAAATTATGTTAAGGAAAATTATAGTATTTTATTATCACCTTTTTTTTTAAGGAAAAGATTGTAGTAACGTAATAATCGCATTGAAAAATTATTAGCATGTGTAAGGTCAGACCTCCGATATACATATATAAGTTAAACGTTTGAAAAAGTGTTATTGGTCGCGTTTACAAATTGCTTTAGCGACAATAAACGTTTATCAATATACCAGACAACTGTATGTTAACGCAAATACACTTATATAACTATATACTAATTAACATGTATTTAACTGTTTTATTTTATTTTTTTAATTATTTTCACCTCCAAGCCAAAATATTGCAAAGTAAAATTATACCATCAAGTGTTCTGCCAGTGTAGAGCTCATTTTACACTCGCTATAGAACATAATCGGCATAGCGGCGGAGGTATAACCCGGCAACAACAACAACCGCCCCGTGTATTACAGTATACCGCCACAAACACTTTTTCACGAACCTCACCACCCAATTATTCATATTCTCACATTGTACGAGCGGCCTATCGAACATTCAGACCTTCGTATATACACATACCTACCTATATATGTATATACGTACAGCACGCGCGGGGTCGGCTTAATCGAGTTTATTCACACGAAAATAAATAATCGCTCGCACGCAAGCTCTCGGGTTTTCCCAAAAAAAGCTCTCTCTCTCTCGTGGCTTATGAAAATTTATACACGACCCCGTGTATATATGTACATACATGCACACTCACACACACATATGTGAGCGAGCAGCTCGACAGGCAGGGTACAGAACTAGATAATGGTTATTTACATACTATCGGCATTGCTTTTCCAGGCACGCACCACGTCCAATGACAATTGCGTGCGCGCGCGCGTCCCAAATAATCTTATCATCGTGTCCACATACGTACATACAGACGAACACACGCGTTCGTTACACATGCATACATACGCAGAGAAGAGAGAGGCAGAGAGAAAAAAAAGTAACGCGCGCGCAACACGAATCAGCATAAATTCAGCCGCTTTACAAATAGATACGTGTGTACATTCGGCGCATTTATTCTCTCATAAACTCGCTCACCCACACACACACATATACGTACGCAGAGAACAGAGAAAGAGACAGACAGGCGAGCTAGCGCGACTAGCGCGTAAATATATTCACTTACGGGCACACGCTCATTTTCCGACGAGCGACGCTGCCGCTGCTGCTGCAGAGGTGGCGAAGCTCGCCGACTCTCTCTCTCTCTTTCTCGTCCTCGTCCCAGTCTTTCCCCTCCTTCTCTCTCTCACTCTCACAGAGAGAGAGAGAGCTGCGAGTATACTTCCTCGGCGAAATAGCTCGCGGGCCTGTTCGTAACCACCCATAACCGCCCCTTACGTCGCGCGCGGCTACGGCGGCGGCGGCGAAGGTTCTACTTGATTGCCAAGGCATCTTAACCGCCCCTCTCTCTCTCTCTCTCTCTTTCCCCGCAACCTCGTCTACACTTATATACACCCATCTATATAGGTATATACAGCCAAGCTTGAAGCAACCAGCAAAGAGTCCGCGCGGACTGCTCGCATATACCTCGTATATGAAAAAGCCGACGAATGGCGAAAGCGCTCGAAGCTCGGGCAGCCAGTCGGCGCTCGGCGCGTAAAAATCCGGGCTACGCCCACGCGCGGGCGTTGCGCTTGCCGAGGAAAAAACCAATGAAGTGTCGGCGTGAAGTAGCCTGAGCCAATGGGAACGGAGCTGAGGTAAGAGACAGCTGTGCGTCAAGTCCGCGCGGACTCGACGACGACTACGACGACGACTACTACTACTACTGCCGCCTGCTGCTGCTGCTGCTGGCGTAGCCAGCCACCGGCCTGACCTTTATTATATGCTTTATATACGGATATACGGCTCTCGCTCCCTCTCGTATAGGTATATAGAGGCGGAGAGAGAGAGAGAGAACACAATTTTTTCGAGGATGAGCGAGCGAGGAGTGAGCACAGAAGGTTTTCGCGGTGGCGCGCCAGCCAGCCTGCTGCAGAGAGAGAGAGCCGCCCGTGTACACGGACACCGAGGCCCGAGCCAATTAATACCCCGACGAGAAAGAGAGAGAGAGAGAGGAAGAGAAGAGAGGCTAGAGCACACGCGGCTATACACAACGAAACGGCAGGCAGGCAGGCACTGCACCTCGCTTTCGTTGCTTTACGAGCGGCGCGCGGGGCTATCTACCTGCAACGGTCGATTCTCTCTCTTTCTCTCTCTCTCTCAGGTATATATATACGCGCCGCTGCCGCCAAAGGCGAGTCTACGTCGCTCTTTTGTCTCGGGCTCGCTGTCGCAAAAACGCGCGGAGGCGTTAATTTCGCCGCTAGAATGTGTATATGCGCTGCGCGCACATGTACGCCTATATGTGTGCTGTATATAAGTGTGGATGGCGAATGAGGAGAGAGCGCAGAGTGTGTAAAAAATAGAGGAGATTAGAGCCGGATGGAGGAGGAATAAGTGAAAGACCGCGAGGGGAGGGATAAAAATGGGAGAGAAGATTAGCTCGAAGGGGAGAGGAATTTTATTCAAGTGAGCACAGGCGAGCAAAAAACGGATAATGTTTAGAGAGAGAGAGCGCAAGACGTAGCGAAATAAAGTGGTCGGTAATTGATGTAGCGTACGAGCGGGAGCAGCAGTAACAGCAGCAGCAACGGAGCGGAGATCGGGTTTCGCGCCAGCGAGCGTAAAGGAATAAAACGCGCAGGCGAGTGAGAAATTTTCGCGGGGGGGCATATGATGCTTTTGGCGCTGGAGAGAGCGGAGAATGCGCCCGGGAGATTTATATATCGCGATGGGGGCGATGCGCAAGAGATTAAGGAGCTGTGTTAGAGCTGTGATTTTTTCTTTTAGACCGATTAGCGGAGAGTTGGACAGAGTATAAGTAGGGCGAGTGAGTGATTTTCGGTTGTTTTTCGAAAAAAGTACGAGGGATTATTGTTTTCATGATTATAATATAGCAAAAAAAACGTGTGTTTTTGTTTTCTCTTTTAATTGAAAAAGCCCATAGCGATTATAAATATTAAACACTATACAGCGGCTGTATTTCAAAACCCCGAGACATAAAATCAACGAGCTGTACGCGCGCGCGCGCCGCCTATTTGCTCTAACCCGGGCGCCCGTCAATCACGCGTAATTGCGTCCTATACGCGCACCGCGACTCATAATTCACGAAATTACACCGCGAAAAACGAGCGCGCAAAAAATTAACACACGACAGTCAGCTCGAATAAATCCACACCGCAGACAATACCTATACACAGCAGCGGCGAATTAATCCGTAAAACGTGTTCTACTCTCTTTTGCCGCATTCGGAAGCTCTCCGCGGCATAAACGAGTATATTTCCGAAAACGCGCGCAACGGGGGCCTCGAAATGGCTCTAAACGCAATAATAGGGAGTTTAAGCGGATTTCGCCGACCGTGAAATCCTGGAAAACAGGGGGGATATAGCGAAACGTTCGTTTCTGTGCGAGCACGCCCTCCGAAAAGAAGAGGAATAAAAGTGAAGCTGTGAGGAAATGAGTTCCTCTAGCTCGCAGACTTCTTATCTGCGCGCTTTCCGCATTGTCTCCTACCCCGTCTTCTATACTCTCGCTTTAATTTCGACCCCCCGAGAGAGAGAACGCGCGGCTTTTTTACACACCCGAGTGAGTCTCGTTTCGACGACTCCTTTTTTTCTTTCTTCTTTCTCTCTACCTACCTCTCTTTCTTCCACCGTATAATTGTTACGAGGAAAGCGCGTATAACGTTATTTTCTCGCCGCGCGCGCGCGCAGGTAGTTCCTTATAACGATTTTCAGGCGTTGCACAATGCAAGCGCTCGCATGGGAACTTTCTCCGTTTATATATTAGCGATAAAATTACCGACGTGTATGATACGTGTATATAGATATATATATACCTGTAAAAAAATCGTTGCGTTCCGTTGAATTATTATTCCGTCGTAAAAAAAAAAGGCAAGCGGTATGGCGCGCGGGTTTTCCGCCACTGCAGCAACGCGCGAAATAAATTAGTGCGCTACTCGCACGAGCGTGTAAAATGCTTTATGTTATTGCCGTTACTTTTTGCGAATTTATACTTGCGCGAGCTCGAAATGACTTTTTTAAGAGCGCAGCGCTGTAAAAAAAAAACGAGAGCCACGCGAGATTCATTTGCCCCGCGTTCCTCTTAATAATATAAAACCCGTGGAATGCCCGCGCGCGGCGTTAAAAGCGAGAGTATATATAGAGTATTACAAAACACGAGTCTATCTTACTCTCTCGATCTCTTATATTACTTATTCTGTTCGCTTGCGCTCGCGATGATCGATCACGTATACACGCGAGCCGTAATTAATCTATTTTTCAAGTCAAGGGCTTATAACTCGAAAAATAGATCGATACGAGAGAGAGAGAGCGCGATAAAAGTGCGCCTTTAATCATGTACGCGCGTTTCGTTTATTTTTGGTACCGCAGGCGCGACCGCGTGAACACGACTATGATAATAATGTAAGTTTATGTAATGTACTGGCACACGGTAAATGTTGTTTTTGCAGGTTTGTAAATAGAGTGTTGGAACGGTGGAGTTAATCGCTTTTGAGAAAAAGAAGGGGAAATCTGTCAGGTGTTGAAACACTCTAACCGTTCTATTCGCGTGTTGCGCTCGATCTCGACTCGTTTTATATCAATTAATAAATGAATCGACCGCGCGCCTGCGTATATAAAAAAGTGCAATTTTCACGCTCGCTGCGGCCGCCTTTTTCAATACTATATTACGCAACGAGCTGATCGCGGTTCGTGTATACAACTCTCGATGATAAGATATATATATATATATACATACACGCGCGAGTAGCGGCATTAATTTAATTACGTTTCTATGGAGCGCAGTTAATAAATCACGGTTACTCGATAACTCAAAAATGCGCGCACAGTATAATAAATTCTGAAAAATGTGTATATATACCGTTCATAAAAGCCCATAACAATGTGTATACAGCTAGAATTTATATAGACACACACAGAGAACGAGCGCGCTAGCAAAGTTTACGGCGCGCGAGGCAAAGAAAGCGGCAAAGTTTTTGTCACAACCTTTACCCCTCAATTAGCCCCGCCGGCGTGCGAATGCTTTTCTTACGTAACGCCGCCGTGGCGCCTTCGCGTCGTCGTCGTCGTCGTCGTTTCACCCTTGTCGCGAACGCAGGATATAAACTGTTATGGAAAAATATGTAAAAAGTTATTAACCGTTAGGGCCATTATACACCACGTTGCTTCTTTTTTTTATATACGTCTCATTTCGCGCTCGGTTTTTCGCCTTATACCGTGTAATATACCCAAGATTCTTTTCCTTTTTCCCCCTTTTTACGGCCACGCGCGCGTCGGTTCGTTTAACACGCATGCGCGCTGAAACTATATTGCTTTTGATTATTTATGAATTGCCCGCGTGATAGACGGCCGCGTGTGGATTTCAATTGTTGGTAGTATATATATAACACACGCGATGATGTTTTGAAGCGGGAACAATGAGAAGCCGAGAGAGAGGGAGAGAGAAAAAAAACATAGTGTATATGAGAGGCTGAAAGTGGTTTGACATTTCCAAAGTGAGATATGAACAATCAATTGGACGTGTCCATATATAAATTGAAGCATAGAAAATGCTGGAAAAAAGGTATGTGATAATGTATACGGGTATATACACAGAGGCCTGAGGGGACTGTCGCTTTAGATAAAACAACAAAAAATGCGCATTTATTTGCTTTAACATGAAGACCTAATGGAAAGCCATGCATATAAAGTAAAATTGTTTGAAAAAATGTACATAAATACAGGGTAAAATAAAATCAGATGATAATAAACTTTTCTACCATCAATTGATCTCGTTATTATTATAGATATAATTTATTACAAGAACCTAAGCCCTCCTCATGAATTTCAAAAACTACTATATTTATCATATACTAAATCATCAACAACACCTCCCAAACCCCGGCAAAACCATCATCTACCCCCAGCACCGATTCCAATTCAGATCCCCTGTCGCCATCTACCGCTATCCTCTCGCACATCCATGTGGGTCGAGCTGCCGCACCGCTGCACAGAGACTCACCCACTTGTGCACGTATATATACATACATATGTGTGTGCATTACCCGCTACACTCGCCGGCGCGTCAACAGCATTACGACACGCGGCTGCGGCTACGATCTACATGTATATATATACCCGCGCACCTATACACTGACATTGTATTCGATTTATATAGCGCGCGCATAGCAGCAGCGTTGCACTTGCGCTATGTTCTCCCTCTCTTATACGCGCGAGCGCGCCACTTTGCCGTCCTCAATTGTCGCCAATTGCACGTTTCTATTTAGAAACGGGGGGGAGAGAGAGAGGGGAGTAGAGGCAATATTCCGCGCGTGCAATTTCTAAGAATGCTCCTGAATTGCCACTCATTGCCGCTAATGACCGCACCGCCGCTACTGCTACTGCAAGCCTTCAATAAACATTGCGGGATGTGTGTGTGTGCGATGTCTGTTTTGTTGTCGGCGATTGAAATTCGAGATTTCGAGGAGGCGCGAGAGAGAACGTAGCTAGCGTGGGTGGCTCATTTCGCGGAGGTCTTTTGTCTCGAGTTTATAATGTGCTGCAGCGCTATGTGAGAGGAGATGCGGTGTATATATACGTGGGAGGAGGGCTTTAACCGAGGATTTGTTTTCGTCGAGTCATTATACTCCGTTGGATTACCAAAGTTTTTTTTATTGTTTCAGAGAGAGAGATTTTATACTCGGGAATTTGTTGCTTGATATTTTACGGCACCTTGCGGAGACGATGATAGTTATCGCGCTGCGGCGGGTTCTTAAACGATAATAAAACTACCGTTGGGTAGGTGATAAAATGTCGAATGAAAGTTAAGCAAATACTTGCTTTGCGATTGATCGCTTTTTAATCGCGATGGTTTGTACGAAAAAATTTACTCGCGCTCGCGCGATTTTAATATTTTAGGGTTTCGCGATGATTTATACGGCACGACCAAAAATCTCGCGCATATGTATATCGGGGAATTTCGCGCAAGAAATTTAATTGTACTTGTACATTTTCCGGACGATTTGATCGTGCCAATAAAAAAAAAAGGAGCTTTAAACGCGCGCGGCGTGGATTATGCTAAACGATTCTCTCAGGGGAAAAAATTATTATTGACACTTATAATATGTGTATATATACGTGACCGAGCTGGCGCGGATAATAATTGATATTGACAGAAAATAATTGTCTTTGCGCGTTGAATTAATATTAGGCTTGGTCTAGCAGATATAACGTTTTCTCGCGGGCTTGAGAAAAAAGGAATGATGAGGAACGAGAGAGAAGAACCCGCGCTAAATTAATGAAGTTCTTTGCGCGGCGAATGGAATTTCATCGCGATATTACAATGAGCCTATTGAATAAAAGATTTATGCATGCATTTTTCATATCTCGACAGCTTTCCAACCGCGAGCAGAGAGAGAGAGAGATACTTATCTTAAAGTATTGAGCCAATTGAATTGCAAAACACTAATGTTTTTAAATAAATTATAAATAGCGGGTATATACTCGTGCAGCTACTATATATCATTATTTATTCTATAGATAAATGACTGAATCACTCGGCAATTAAGATAACTTTAAGGCAACATTTGTCTCCTGTGTACATAATTAACGAAATCACACACTCGACGCGAATTTTCGAAATCTCGAGCCAAACAAGATAAATTCTCGCTCGCAAAACTGTTATGTAAACACGCGTCCCACGTTCGCTAAAAAGCACATCTCTCTCGACTGACGTCTTTTATTATTACAAAGCACATACCGCGAGAAATTATCGCGTATTAAATTTCATTACATAAAACATTAACCGCCGCGCGCGTTCCTTTCCCGATATATATATGATGTTGGGAATTAGCGAAACCTTGTGTGTGTACCTCGAAAATACAGTGCAAAAGATTCGTTCCAAATTACCGGCGACACGTATCGCCGAGCGCAACAGCGAACTGAAAAAAAGCGCAATCTGTCTTGCAAATCCCACTCTAGCGGACCAATTTGTCTGTATGCACATCCGGCGGTATATATACGCGCGCATTGTCGGTGTACATATACTGCATCATCGTCTAATCACCGCGACTTTGCGTAACGCTGATCCTTCGTTGATGAAGTCTCGCGGATTTTCGAGCAAGGCAAGAGTGTGTAGGATAAAAACACCGGCGTGTAAAAAATATGTATAGCGATTTTTATCGGCGACAAATTGGATGACGTTGTCGTGCGCGCGACTGTCGATTTATAGATATTTGCATAATGATTTATCAGAGACGGGTTTTAATGTTTGTTAATCGTGATTTTAAATTAATTGCGGTATAGGTAATTAATTGGCATTTTAGATCGATAAATTGTTTATGGTTTTAATAAACTGAAAGCTATATGATTCGTATTGCGCGATCGCGTTTGTTTAGCAATAACAATAATAATAATAATAATAATGATTGTATCGAATAATCGTTCAATAAATAGTTTGATATGAAACGATAACAAATATTGAATTTCACATGAAGTATATATAGAGTAGCTTCTGGTTGATCACGTTTATTGCTCCATGGCTTGTGTATCGTGCGCCGAGCGTGTATGACAATTAGGTACCTACATTGATTAGCAAATAAAGGTGTCGTAAATATAAAGATAGTTAAAGCGCGCGATGGAGCACGAAATGCAATAATAGTTTATCACGCAAAACTATATCTAATCTGGTTATTCTATACGTCATTATATAGATTTTTTATATTCTAAATTTAACGATTTAGTTTACAACATTGCCTATAACAAGAAATGATAATAAGTTTAAACATTGTCTTTAGAATCATAAACTCAAAAGACGAATGACACTTTATACGAGTGCTCCAATTCTTCGATTAACGAGAACTTTGAATATTGACGTAAATTTATAAATGAAAATGTTAATATTTTAATTTATATGTCAAATCTGCAAACGCAGATTATTTAATTTAAAATCAAGTTTCACAAGTATAAAAGTGATGATAAACGTAGAATATAAAGATAGAAATCTATTTTAAGATCCGCACTCCTGTATATTGAAACAACAAATCAATTGAACGACGCTCTCAGAAGACATTTAAATAACCAAGAAGAGAGAGGGAGAGCTCTATAGCGCATCTATATACTCTGCAATAAAAGACAAACAGCGCATGGACACTATATACGCCACACCACATATGCGCCTGGCTTTATAATATATCAATTGCATCAGACGTCTATCGCTCTCACACGAGGCGTCTCTTATTTTCTCTCTCTCCCTTCGAGCATCTCAAGTCGTTATATGCACCTCGCGCTATTTACCCTGCCTCTCGCATATACACACACACATACTCGTACTCGGGCTGGCTGGCATCCAAAAGACGAGTGCGGGGCCAATAATTCACGCCTATAAGTACGCGAGCGAAGAAATCTCCTCTCTCTCGACGCGCTGAAATATTCACGGCGCGCGCGCGGCCGCGGGACGTCGCGCCAATGATAATGTAATTGAAGTCCGCTGCTCGAGGCTGTTGGCTAATTGGGCCGAGTGCGACTGCGGCGTCGAGTTTTGAGCGACTCTCTCGACGTTGAACGGCTGAGTGAAAGCGATCGCGGGGAGCAGAGAGACGCGCGGTTTCAGTTCGAGAGTATATATACATTTAAGTAATTGGAGCTTCGAGTGTTGTTTCGTGCGAGGATTCGGGAGCTGAGATACTTTTCAAAGTGGTTCCCCGATCGTGAAAATATATAATTATAAATATAAAGTGAGATTCGGTGTGTTAAAGTGGGGAGAGTATATTTTTGGCCTGTTCGGTAGCGCCGATTGAGGTTTATGATTTAACGGGGTTAATGCTCTAGTTTTTCTTGTGGGTAAATATAATATTAAAAAGGTTACTGCAAATATAATTATTCAAATGAATATTCTTGAATAATATATGTTGAATGTGGGAAATGTTAGCTGGAATCTTATCAGATTTTTTCTAATACTGGGAAATCTATATTTGCGCACTGCGATTTTTTCCAGGAAAATTTATTTATAGCGCGCAACTGAAAAAAATACAAGAACCGTGAAGATAATATAAAATTTTTTAATCAATTAAAATTAAATTAAGATTTGTACTGTTTATTTTTAAGTTTATGTCATGTCAAAAAAGTCATGTAAAAAGTGTAAATTTAAAAAACACGAAGAAATAAAATGTATTTTTTTTTTATAAATGACGACATGTATATTTGAAATACGACAAATTTTTAAAATAAAGGAATAAATGTATTATGCATGTGTACATGTTTATGCAAGAATTTAGTTTAGCCTGTTGAAATTCAACGTACACAAAGCAACTACATATTTACTGATTTTTTTGTGTATCCAAGAGGCCAAACAGAAAATCATGTGACAGTAATCTGAAATTATATTCATTCTTTTGCCAGCGGCTTTTTTTAGGTGTGTGTGCGTGTGTAGGTATGTGTCATGTGAATAACGCAGATTCACGTGAATCATTTTGGTTGTATATATCAATAATAATTGATCATAATTGTGACGTCATGTGTAATCATTCTATTACGTAAAGAAAACGTAAATTTTTCGTGGAAAAGAATTTTATCTCTAAATTTCAGAAATAAAAGTCATCGTAAATATTTTTTTTATCGAAGTGAATGTAGCATTTTTATTAGCATTTTCACGATAATTGATATTCTTTGGTAATCGTAGAGTTTTAAAGTAAATGTTTTTCCTTATATCAATTTATTTTACCTCGTTCGAATTCAGCGAAACCAATCAAACTCTTATCAAAAGTTTAGCGCTACGAAACTATTATACTAATCGTCGGATTAAAGTAATGAGGCTATTTCGTCGACTTGTTGGAAAAAAGCTATTTCGTTAATACATTGAAAAGTCATTCAGAGGATACGTTCAAAAAGGGGGAATTGGAGGTAGCATCGAATGAAATACTTCGAAAATATTTTTTTCTCCAAATTTTAGGTTCGAAACATTAAAAACTAATTTTAACTAAATTTGACTTCATATTTTTGATTCAATGAGTCTATCGATATGTCGATGTCTATAAGTTTTGCCAAGAAAATGGTTAATGTTTTAACTAGTGAAAAATCCGGATAAAAGGGTTACTTAATACAGCAGTTTATTTGCATATTTTGTGAATTAAAATTTGGGTTTCTCCTGATTATAGTTGTCATACTTTGATCATTTAATTATTTCACAAGTTGAACGAACACAGGTTTTCTTTAAGTAAATGGGTTTGAGGTTTTCGAATTGCTTGTATGTACATATTAATTATTATATTGGATTTAACCTATTTCGAAATTTCCAATCGTGAGAATTTCGTAAGATCGATCAATTATAATTTGGGCAGCAGGGGTACATACAGCGATCTGCAAAAAATGACATATAAGTAAGGGCTAATATTTTTTTAAATGGCATTTGAACGAGATTTAATACGGACTAATAATTACAATAATATTGACAATAAGAAAATGAAGTCATAAGTAAGATATTAAAGAATTTTAAAATAATTTTAAACTTTTTACTAATCTTCAGTACCGATACAAAATCTTTTCATTTTTTTAGGTATGGACAATCGTAGAAAGGACTTCAATTTTCATAAAAAAATTATCTTCAATATATTATTCGTCAATGCTAACACGAAAGGTAGCTTTTTTTTGTGCTTATTGTTGGATCTTTTTAACGCGTTACCGAAACATATTTTTTCCTTTAAAATTTTGTACACATGAACAGTAAAGAATTGAACAAACTTTGTTTATGTATATATTGTTTTGTATTATACAAAAAAATTCATTTATAAAATATAAAACTGACCTATGAATACGCTTTTATTACAAATCAATAACTTCTATAAATTTTAAAATTTATATAAGAATCTCTTTTTATAGATATTTAAGGATATGGTTAGTTTAGAATTAAAAAGAAATCGATAGACTATTATTCTAAAAAACTGATATTTTATTAGAAATATTAAATCATAAATATGGTGAAAATAACAGAATTTTTTATTTTTTCATTCATAAAATTCTTAGTTATTATTAAATTTGGGAAATAAATCGAAAAATCCCTTCAAGTACAAACTATCACCCTTCGATAACCTGTATAAGCAGCGAACATACATGTACATTAGATTATACCTGACGACGACATATCCTTCACAACTTTTAATCTGATAGTATTCACTGCTCGCAAAACACACAGCAAAATATCTCGAAACGAGATATTTATCGCATTATTGTAATAATTATTATTAATCTTTTATTACTATTACAGAAATTATAAATTAAATGTTACCAAGCACAAATATTTGTGCTAATTATAATGCAATATATAATCCTACAATAACATTTGAGATGTGACGAAGAAGAATAAGGGAAATCAAATACCACAAACTTTCTTTTTCATTAATCCTGTCAACTTGTATCTTTGATTAAAGCTTCACGTGTCCTGTATACAAGGTTTTATAATATAAAAAAGAAAAAAATTAAGAAATATTGGTGTAAGAACGACTAAATTAAACACCTTATGGAACTTTTTTCATCTTTCCACAGTAATAAAAAGCTTTGAGAATATCGTCCTCTGATTTCACTTCGAGAGAAAAGTACTGCGCAATTTTTACCATACATACGAAATATATAGCTAGCAGGAGCATTCTAAAAAAATGTTATCAAACAGTAATAAAATTATTATAAAATTTACAATTCACAAATTCTTTTTAGAATGCTTCAACTTCATATTCAACGAAAAATCTATGGTAAAACTCTTGATCGCTGCTCATCGTTGCTGTAAATTAATTCTTTTTCTAGAATCAAGAAAGTTTTTTTAACAAAAAAAGTTTTGTTATTAATGGATAATTAAATAATTTATTCTGTTACTAAATTATTTTAAATTAAGAAATAACAAACTAATCCTACAGAAGCATCAGTAAATATATGTTACGTGTTTTTTTTTATAAAATAAACTATTTTTCACCCAAATGCAATACGAAACTCCCATTGAATTAAAAAGCCTCTATTATATTATTGTTTCATAATGAGTTTTATGGTCTATTATATACATAGTATTTTCTTCAAACATTTACTATGTTTCAGAAATATTCTCGTACTAAACTATGATAATCTTAGAAAACTTTTCCTTTCAATTTAATCTCGCGTTAAAAATTATAAGCCAATAAAAACTATTTTACAGCACATTACAAGCATCACGACGACTTTTCTCAGCTATTCTTCTCGCGCACTGCAAAGTCTCTCACGCGTACTTGCACGCGCGCGCGCTTTAAACTGCATCATCAAAGAATAATCAGGTAAACATATATCAGGACAAAGAAAAATAAACAAATAGTAGCGACTACGTCTCTATCGACGGCTCTCAGCAGCATCCCTCTCCCCCTCGGTTTCAACGAGCCCTAGTTGTTCTTCTTTAACAGCGGTGCGGTGGTAGGTTTTGCCGGACTCTCCTTCTCATTGTCCTTGTCACCAAGGATTTTGGTAGCGTTGGGATACCTAGCCGAGTTGGGGAAGTCGGGCGTCTTTAGTCTGGCTGGATTTAGGCATTCCTTGATCGCCTGTCCGAAAGCATTTCTCACGCCGGCTGAGTTGGCGACTGCGCGTGCGGCACCCTCGACCTCTTCCACGGGGGTGTGAGCGATACCCTCACGAACGAGACGTTCGACTGAGGCTGTGATGGCCGTACAGTTCGGCGTTGGGCTCGCCAAGAGCTGGGGCTTCTGCTGCTCAATCAACTTGCGCCGCTTTGAGGGCATACAACTGAGGTAGGCGTCGCTGAATGGAATGGGGCCGCCCTGGAGGGCTTCCAGCTGTTGCTGCTTACGTATACGCACCGAGTCACGGGCTATGATTGGTACCCATTCCTATGATAAATCGAAAATTCATTTGAATTCAAATGGTATTTTAAAATAAAAAAAAAAAGAAATAAAAAATGTATCAGATAAAACATAGGAAAGTCAAAATTTAGAGTTAAGCACTTTTTACGTATAAGTCTATTTTTGTAAATATACATGATATAGGTAGTCGCTGGTTTTACTTACAGGAGGTAAATGCTCAGCTCCTGGGAACGTTTCCGGTATTTCCTCTCCAATTGCTAGATCCACAAGATCATCCACTTTTTTTTCTTCCACAGCATCCGTTTCCATCGGCTGTTTGGATGTTAAAAAGAGCTATTGCATATTCTTAAATTATAATCTGCATTGTAAATATTACTATATCTACCAAATGCACTCAAAAGCATGACATGGGAAAAGATGATGCCACCAAAAAGCTGTGTAGAAAATGCTATGTGTGTTTTTCGTCTTTTATTTTAAAATCGTTAAATAATTGAAAACAAAGTTAAGATTGTGTATGACGTTATGAAGTATTGCGAAAGCTTACGTTATGTTTCAAAGCAATTAGTCAACATTAATATTTATTTCAGTCAAAAAATCAAATAAATAGTATATTAC
>UXGD01002858.1:0-23291 GCA_900474315.1 Torymus auratus | reverse complement strand
TGGCACAAATAACATCACGATTTTATAGTTAAAAAAGTCGATTTTTAATGTAAAGATTTTCTTTTCTCAGTGTATATATATTTTTCAAGTTTCTTCTTTTCCACCTACTTTCAATTTTTTCTTTTTCTATATTTTCTTCATTCTTACTTCTTCATTCATTTCCCCTTATTTTTTTTATCTTCTTTTCTCACAATTTCCATTTATTTATTTCTCTCATCCTCTCCTACTAGCATCCTTCTCCCAACCTATTATTATAATCCATCTTCACATAAATTTAACAACTCGAAATTCCTCCCCTCCGCTGCACTCTGCACCAACGAATCCAAAGCCAAATAATCGAAGTACCTAACGATCAGTCAAACGAGCGAAAACAAACGTGCCGCATCTATAGAGCGTGAAACGAAGAGACAGATCCTGCGGCAAATCGCTGCACGCCACTTATATATACGCCCGCTCTAATGCGCGAATGATAAAAAGGATCTCGCCGACCGAGAGGGGACGCGACGATATGCGCCTGTGAATGGCGAATCGTCCCAGTGTTATTGCTTTTTCATTATGCTCGTTACGTGCGCCCCGACGATGGGGATGCGCCACCGCTGCGGATTTTCCGGGATGTGCGTCGACATTCGCGACGGGGTTGATGGAGCGTTGATCGGGGAGGTGTATTGTAAGTACTTTAGGGATAGGTACTGATAATTAATTTCGCGACTAGTTTGTGTTGAAAAAGAAGACGTCTAAGGATTGTAAAATGTGAAGTGAATGATTTTTTACAAATAAAAATATTGCAAAGAAAGTTGTGATGCATAATTTTGAACAAATAGTGTTTTTTTTTTAAATTATCGAACAAAATTGAAAAATAGAAGTTAGAGATGATTGTTCAACCATAAACTTTACTGAGGAACCGAAATAAGTCAAAATTAAATATACAAGGTACTTGTAGCATAGTATTAAAAAAACGTTTGTTAATATTTAACACATTCTGCATTCGCCTAAAACTACCACGATGACATTTAAGAACTAAATTCTATGCCATCAAGATACTTTTCTCAATAACCGTATATAACCATCCCACCATTCGAAAATCTGCATTAACACTACACGCCAAAACTCATCAAACCGCCCTTCAACCACACCATAAAACTTCACACACATACACACACTCCACTTCGAAGCCGAAGCATCTTGAGCAATAATCGGGCTGCGCGTTTACGAGCGTAATTCGCAGCATCGTTGTAAAATTAAATATTAATCCGGCGTTATAGCCTCGGTAACCATATCGCTCGCACACCAACTACCACGTACAAACAGACAGACATACATAGACACACACACGCGCGCGCGCTCTGGCGCAAACACACGATAGACAGACAGACACAAGAGGGGGAGAAGAGAGCTGAATAGGGGAGGGTGTATACATATATATGTATACAGATACTATACGCGCTCGCTGTTAGTATCGCCCGACTGCACGCGGGGAACAGAAGGCACGGCGCGCGCGCTCGGTGGATCTCTCCCGGGAGACTCGACGCGCTTGTTTGCGCTGCTTATCATCAGTTCCCATTAATATTAAACCGCATTCAGCGCGCGGGTGAACCATCCTCCCCCCCATTCCACAACGTCCCTCCCCTATACCCCCCACCTCTCGCGCTCGTATATATACGTTCTGGTTGCGCGAGCGGTGCTGCGCGTGGGTGGTGTGCAAGCGCGTTATCTCGCGAGAGCGCTGGAAAAAACGAGCGCTGCCTCATTGCCGCGCATGGTGGTGAGCTTTTTTTCGGCTGTAGGCGGGTGGCGGATAACGGGTTGTCTCTACAATTTTATGATTGGGGGAAGGAGGGGTACTTTTTATTTGGGAGTATTCTTATTTGGTAGGGTGTATTCGTAATAATGAACGTTTGAGTATATTTTATATGTGTAGATTGACGTAAAATTATGTGTAAGTAATAAAGTTTGAGAAATAGTAAAATGTAGGTCAAATATTTATCAATATTTTGAACATTCGTTTGCAATGAAAAAGACCACTTTTGGAAAAACGTACGACCTTTATTTTTCCAAAAAAAAGATCATTAAGTTGTTATTTCCTAAGACGATATTATGGAGATGTTTTTAAAACTTATCAGGGTCGTTATGCGTTTTAATTTTCCAACATGAAAATCTAATAGAAGATATTATTGGAAATGTTAAAAAAATTTCTGAGCATAATTTTTTGTGTAAACGGATGTCCTGGTGATTATGTTTTTCTAAATAAATATTTAAAAGTTAGTGAAATAAATTAAAATCATGGCATTGGTATGGCAGAAATATTGTCGGTATTTCACATTCCCTTGTTTTTCTTCATTTAAAAAAGAAGTATGGCTAGTGCTGCACGAGAGCAAGACAATACAATATTTCTGTAATTATTGTCTTGGTCTTGTAAATTCTTGAAAATTTCTCTCTTGTCTTGGTATTGTCTGTCAATATTAAAAGTATTATTGTCTTGTCTTGAAATTATTGATCATATTGATGTTACGCACACCTGCGACAGTAAGCAAGTCAATCATTAGAAAAGGTATCGAACCCAAATACCCGTGAAACGCGAGGTCCACGTAAAAATGGAGTTACGCAGACGTGTGACAAAAAGCAAGCTGATTATATAAACAAGTCTTAAACCTAAACGGTTGGGACACGCGAGGTCCACGCAAAAAAGTGAGTTACGTAGACGTGTGACAATACAATAAGTAGTAATATTGTATTGATTATTGTCTTGAATATTGAGGCAAGACAATATAATATCAAGATTAATCTTGCTATATCATGCAGCCCTAAAAGTATTCATGAAACCGTATTTTCGATTATAAATTAGCTGGGCAGTTATAAAAATGATTAAATATGCATGAAAGCATTTTGAATACATTTCTCTTAAGGCTCTCGAAAAGCCATGATTACCATAAGGGGACTTCTTCGAGAAGTGTATTTTCGAAAACTCGATTTAAGCCCGCAGCTGCTGCGTGTTATTTGCTTTCAATCGATTTTATTGAAATTTTCAGTGAGTATTCTTGTCATCATGTTCTTTAAAAATTGTAGGAAATTTAAAAATTCGATTGTTTAAACAGTCAATTTCACAACTAGACATGACTTCTCAAAAGGGTGATGAAGCCGATTACAGATTTCTACACCAAATTCCACGTTATTTAAAATTGTTTTAACCCTGATAGAAAAATAAACCAACTTCGTTAGTTAACATTTTAGTCAAACGCGCTGTTTTGTCTAATTAAGATTTAGCAGGCAAAAAGTACACCAATTTATGTAATACCAATGTACAGTAGATAGGGGGTTATAATACACAATTTGTGTTTTTATTCTACACATAATTTCTGCACACAAAACACACGATTTTTAGCCCTGTGGTTGTGGACATTTGTAATTTTTAAAAGGGAAGCTTTACATCGAATTTTTAATTCGAATTTTGTTGTTTACAAATAACCATCCCATAAAATAGTAATAAAATATTAAAAATTCCTTTAGCAATGCCTTAAAAATGTTATGCTACATTGTCTACGGGTTTATTTAAAATCTCGCGGATATGAATTATTATACACTCTTTCACATATAAAGATTTAAATTATAATGATATCTATATGCAAAATTTGATAACTACCAGTGGTGGGTTTAGTTTGCTCTAACATCTCGCACCCACAATGAATAATATTGTAGATAGCATATACATATTATGATAATAAGTCGATTTCTGTTTTCCTTTCTGGTTGCTCTCGCCGAACTGTCTTTACTTTGATGCAGCATTTAAGTAAAAACAATCGTTTTCCTAATCTTCTTTACTCTTAAATCACCTTATATCTACTTATAATATTCTTTGTTACAAAAATTTATAACAATAACATTCGCTAGACATCCTTGCGCATTGTTTTTCCAAACTTCCAGAACATAGCCATGTTTGCAGCTAAAAGGGAAGAACTGAAAATACCACTTGCCCACGTATATCCGACATAATTCGACACGCCCATCACCCTGTCATCTTCCTTACCAAAATCCTCCTCACGACCTCGACTTCCTTATCACCGCCCTCGTACCTCCACCATCAAATCCTCTTCCACTCTACCTCCATCGCCGTGCGCTCCACTTTTCTTATAACCACTATATAGCGTATATATAGCCTGCACGCACCTGCGCGCGCCACGGCGAAATGGCGAATTTAATGGGGCACTTTCGCTGTGCGCGCTGATTTTTCCGGACGTGGGTCGTCAAGGAGGATATGGCCGCGAGTGTATAAACGGGGAATAAAAATTTTTATGGAACGCTCGATGCGCGCTCGCCTACGTATGTACTTGCGTACTGGCCAGTCTTTTTTGCGGGAAATTCGATTGTACATAATTTAGATATCGGCGAGATTGTCGAGAGTTGGTGACGGATGCCGATGTTGTTTTGTAGGATTGTGCCATTCGAATGCGCGTGGTTTTATATGGCGCTTTGGGAATGCTGATTTGAATCTAAAACTATACCTTGAAATTCTGTATTATACATCAAATAATAAAATTGCTGCCTTTGGCATTGGTTATATTTATGGCGAAAAGAAAAAGGCTTTACGTCAAAACGAAGTGACTTTTGACTTGAAACTTTTACAAAGTGGTAGAATTGTATTTTTTTTACATGACAATGCAATTCTTGATAATGGCTTTATAATATATTAATTTGATCATTTGTAAGGATAGATTAACGATCTTTTTCCCTGTCATCATCGACAACATAAATGAAGTTTTTTCAAAAATGTATTTGAATGATCAGTTCAAGATGAATTGTACGATTCTTATGAAATTTTACATGTATATAGCTTATATCATTTATCAATTACCCTATACTACCTTTTTAAGATACCTAAAATCATTTTCTGAGAATCACTAATATTTTCCAATCTTATGAACAGTTTTTTGCCTAACGAATTTGACTCACAATTATAAAAATGTAATCGCATTGTAAAATTACGTGAAGATATGCTGATTTTTATTAACGTTATTGAGACAATGTTGGAGAGCATTTTCAATTAATTCAAATGATAAAAACATCATATTATTTGTAATAGCATTAGAATACTTATCTATATTTCTACTTTGAGTTTTTTGAAACTAGAAAAAATGTTGACCTTAAAAATCATAAAAAACGGTTACAACTTCAGAAATAAACGGAATTCCTTTGTCCTTTTGTGAACGTACTAAAATCATGCAATCAGAATTTTGTCGAGAGAATATATAATAATTATACATGCCTATAAAAGCATAACTTATTAATTAAATACGTTACAATAAATTGCAAATATTAATTTGATTGATAAAGAGTCGGCAAATTATACATGTAATGTTTCAGAGATGAGTAAACAGCGGGGCAAAAATTTGACGATTGAATGGATTTAATTAATTAGTAGTAATGTACCAAAATACACAAAGTGATAAATACGAAGTAATTAGAATTTCCACGATGGAATAAATATACTGATTTAATGGATTATCCGAGTATCATATCAAGCATTGACAAACATTGTGAACAAATTAATATGTGGTAAGTGGTTTCTTCTGCTTGTTTAGTACACAATATGTAGCAAATGAAATTATACCTTTTGTAGTACAAACAGATGCAATTTACTAAAATACCTAAAAATCATTACAAAACTACAGTTAATCACTTTTACAGACATTTTTTACCAAAATTCGTAGTAGTTACTAAACATACTTTTTTGTAAAACTTTGCTTTAAGGTTTCTCAATAGTTTTGACTAAACTAATAAAATGGAGTAGAAATTAACAGAGTTTGGCAGAAAATCGTGTTTTCAAAGCTAGAATCATTCGTAACCATCTGTAAAACTACTGTGTCACATTTCAATAAATACATACTATTCACCGTCATTCTGATGCTACTTATTATAACTCGATGAATATCACTCTCTAAACAGATATAATTTTACGCAATTTAAACCAGTCCAGCATCGTAAACATAACTAATTAAATATAACAAACGCAAATCAACAATTCTAGCAATTCCATCACAATCAACGTAATTATCACCGCAATATTCATCGCCAGCTGTAAAATCACCAACAATTTATTAATTAATAAGGACGAACAATCGATGCTTATAAAACAGACAAATAGCGACTCGTCGTCACCGATGACTGCGCAAAAACCAAGCAGCGGTCCACCTGCACACATATCCCCCGCACTGATTAATTAACGAGCTAATAAATGGCAAATGTTTGCACCTCTCCGCGCGACAAAAGAGCGCGCTGTATATATATGTGAACTCCGCGGGGAGATGGGTTCAGCACCCCTCGCAAAAAGGGCGCCCTTTGTTTAAGAGTCGAGCATTAATTCGCCGCTGGGCGTCTTAGCTCGGCGGCGGTCCTTTTTAGGGCTCGTGCAAACACACGCGCGCACATGGATCGCCGATATGGTGGGTGGGTAAATACGTCGTCGCTGGAGCGGGGAACGAATTTTTGATTGAGCCAAGGCATTATTTTATAGTGTTTGCGCGAGCGCGAGTGTGGGGATTCGGTGAGAGTGTATATTGACGAAGCGAAAGGTTGGTAGATCTGCGGGATTCGTGAGTGCGGTTATGGGCTCGAGATGACTTTGATTTGCTGGGAGAATGATTATGTTAGGGTATATAGAAGATCCTTGTACAATAAAGTTACTTTTGTATTAAATACTTCATACCAGGTGAAAGAAGAACAGATATTTTAAAAAGTATAACTTATTTTGCTAGAAGTAGGGAAGAATAAAGTGTATGACCGAGAATCTAAGCAGAATATATAAATTATAGATTTTTGTGTATGTCAAAAATTGATTTCAGATTTTGCTTAAAATTGTAGAAAGTAAGAGTAATGACATTTCTATGTTTTTATTTTGGTTATCTACCTTTTCTAAATATTCACGAGATTGAAATCGCAAGAAAAAGCAATACTAGCAATTCTTCAATAAGAAGTTTGACCCCTGATTCATTAAATTTGAGTAATGTGAAAACATAGTCCCAATTTAAAGGACAAACTATTTTTAGAGATAAATTTTTTATTCTCTTATTTCTAGACATTGTCATAGGATAAAATTCTATACCAGAGTATACTTATTTTTATAACGTTGCATAAAAAAACAAATATTTTTATCTCTGCGAATACTTCGATTAAAACAACTACTGAAACAACTATATCAACAATTCATACTTTTTCTAATAAGTAAAAACTGACATTACCCGAATCGAGCAAAATCTCATTCAAAACCACGCGATAACTACAACACATCAATTATACGATAATAAAGCGAACTAGAAAGGTTAAAAAAAGAAAAACCTCGGACAGGCAATCACGTGAGGAGGACACCGACGAACAATCGAATTTTTCGTCTCACTTTCTCCCTCCCTCTCCTCTCGAGAGAAAGACGGAATCTCGAAGAATAAAGCGCCTGGGGGCACAAAGTGCCTTTAATCGAGGGTGAGAGAGTTTCGAGAGGTCCATCGATTAAGGCTGCGGCAGCCGCGACACACGCGCACGCGCACACACACACAGAGAACGCGCGAGCGTATAGCACGGGGGATTACTCCGGTCGATCCTAATTGAATGGTCCTTTGCTCTCTAAGCGATCGCTAGCTCGCTCGCGCCGCCCACCCCGGGGACGAGAACGAAAGAGAGAGAGAGAGGGAGAGGTAGAGAGGGAAGGAGAGGGAGAAAGCTTCCTCTACTTTTCCTCCGACGGGCGGAGGATTTCAGGGCGATGGGGGGAAGGAAATCGCGACGGGTTCAATTAACGGCTTCGCGTGTTCCTTGCCTTTTTATTGGAAGGAGGAGTAGGGAAGGGTTGAGTCGCCGAGGACTTTTAGTCGGCGTTTGGGTAAGAGCGCTTATCTCGTTTGATCGATAAACAGTTATCGGGAGGATCCGGTCGCAGGCGTTGTCCGACACCGTGTTATCGTTATGTTTGGTGTTTCGCGCGCCTTTAATAAACTCGAAAATCCTGTGGACCGTGGACTTTTTTCGGATGATGGAATCGCTATGCTGTGCTTTTGTTTTGCTTGGAAGATATTTTACCGGAAAAGTTGCTTTTCGTTTCGTATATACGCGAAATATTCGATATTCAATGAATAATAAATCAACTAACGCGATAAATTGCAAAAATAATAATTGACGGTATGTTGATTTTATCAAATTTCTTCGATTACGGAAAATATACGTAGTCGCTGAAAGCAACGTTGTTGCCAGTTAGTTTATTGTTGGCAGCGTTTATTGAAATTATTTTGCATTTGATAATAATTATTAATATTTTCCGCAACTCTGTGTATAGTATTTCCTCAAAGCATTTAAAATGATTTTGTATGGTGTAAATAAATAATGCGCGCTACAATAACTATAATTCATCATTTCAACATTCATTTTATTTACTTTATTAAATGCGAGCGCACTCGAATATATTTAAAAAATAACGAGTATATGCAATTACACTTTATTATAATTACAATTACAATGATGAACTTACTATATTTTACCACAAATAGCATTAACTATAATTTCATTATTTATCATATCATTCGCTAATTTCTCTATGCGCATCAATTAAACAGCGATATTAAAGGCCACATCATTCATCCTGTAAACGACAACCTTTATCTACAAAATCTAAATTACCTCGGATGTAATTTCCCACGTCTTGCACACTCAAGAATCACAGCGAAATCTGTATCCCCCAACTGGACGCGCGCAACACTCCACTCCGCTCGGAAAACAATTATGCGCCACGGGCCCTTTGGCCCCTAAATCACACCCCCGTGTTCCCATGCCTCGCGAGCGAAATGGAATCAGTCGGGAGCTCATCGCCTAACGACCAATTGATAACCTCATCGACGAGCAATTCGTTATCTCCGGCAGGCTGAAGAAAAAGAGCAGCACGTGTGTACGCGGGACAGAGACGAATCGACTACAGGCGCCGATGTCTTGAGGGAACAAAAGAGTGTAGGTAGTTACGGTAAAGTATCGTCCACTCGTAGCCTGCGATTTGTTCCCGCCTGGTCTTTACCTTTTTAACGAACGGGATGTATATGGGGGACAAGGTGAAACTGGGGTTCGGTACCTTCTCGAGCGACTGGAGATGTTAGGTTGGGCAATTCGTTTTGTAGGATGTGGGTTAAATCATATAGTGGATTTGATTTTTCGGGAAAAGACGTTTGATTAATGTTATATGCTAGCAATGTAATGTTATTTGAAATTACATAAACCAGCATAAAACTTAGTGAACATACAAGCAGTCTCGTAAGCAGTTTTGCTGAAACTACAATACCATTTAGTACAGTAACAGAGTACATGAACCTAGGCGGAATTTTAGTAAGGCAACTTTTCTTTTAGCAAAATTTCATACAAATAATTATTACCAGACATTATTCTCAGTGTAGGATAAGTGAAGGTTTGGTGATATAAAAGAAAATTTGATTTTTTGTTATAGGGCAAAATGAGAAACCGAATTGTCTCGGATATTACAATAGATGGCCGGGAAATAGCAGTGGCAATTGATACATAAGATCATTATTGACTACATGATAGTGCGAACTGGGCGCCAGTGTCGATAAGGTGGGGCTAGTACAGAAGAAATTATTTTTATCGCTTATCTTTACGGTTTCATCATCGTAAGTGTCGATATCAATCTCAGTTTCTACGAGTATGATTTAGTTCAATTTTTGAAGGAATGTTGTTATTGACCTCTATTCAAAGAGTATACGTTATTATAATTGAGATATTCATTCATGTGGAGCACTCTCTGTCAAACGGACACCCACCTGTGCCCAAAATTCGTTTGGACCAGTTGAGGTCAAGGAGGGCTCAAGTAATGATACCTAGTTTCTTTGACCGTCTGGCCTTTATGGTAAATGGAAAAAACAAGGAAAATATTAGAAAACGATTTTCCGTATATGGCGCACGATCATTCGAAGAAGCTCTAAAACTATTGACGAGTGGGTTTTTAAGGTCGTTGATTTCTTACGAAGACCATGCGGTAAAAGAAACTAGATATCGTTAACATAGATATCTGAGCTCTCTTGACCTGAATCGGCTCAAACAAATTTCGGGCAGAGAGGAGTGTCGGTTTGACAGACACCGCCGCATGTACGTGATTAGTACTATCTCGCTCGTAATAAATATCGCAGACTTTACTTTTTATCTTTTTTTATGCATATGTTAGCCTGTACTACATGATAAATTGAAATTTTGCTCACGAAAGCTGAGCATTATTAAAAGGCGCTGGTAACATTGTCTGTGATTAGTCTGAGGATTGGGCAAAACATATATCAATGTTATTTTTTATAAATTATTACTTCATAGCCCTTTGCCTAATAAATAGCTAGTTTCTCCAATAATTGCCAACACCTAGGCACTTTTTTCCCATTTCTATCCATCGATGAAACGATTTTCCCGCTCATATTTGCTAGACAGAATAATAGAATAAGTTTTTTCACAAATTTACACTAGCTTATTTATGAGTATTTAAATGATATCAAAACTGGCCAGTTTTTTAGTTAGAAAATGGCTAGTAAGAGGCATGCTATAATGGCGAGGAGTGACAGAGATAGAATCAAACGTAAAAATCATTGCTTTCGTCTGTATCCCCTGAAACCGTACGAGAAACGAATTCAATACCAATAATTCGTGTTTACGTATTGGTAAGCTATCTTTTTTTAATATTTCCTTTTAAATATATGATAATATTAGAGAGAAAATTTAGTAAAAACATTTTAAGCCACCTTATCTCTATTAAATAGAGAATATGACCGGAAAAATCGTTTCATAGAGACAATTTCTTACACAATAGTCATTTTTTAAGTACACAAAAAGTAATATCATTGGGTAGCAATAGCACTGAAACACAATGATATATTTTCTGATACATGCATTTAATCTAATTAAATAAATACTCCGAACCCTTGCTGTTGTTAAATGGCTTCTATGTTTGGTCTATTCAACGACGGGGCCACATGGTGCGCTTAAGTCAATAAAATACATCTGAATAGTTTTAATGGTGGTGTCATCGGGAGCTCGCATTCAGAGCCGTCAGATTATTCGTTTTTCTGTCAATCATGATCATTAGTAACTGAAATCATACCCTCACGTATTTATACAGATATTATCAATAATATTGTATCTCTCCAATATTTTTATAATCTCGAAAAATTTTCAAACTCTATACATCATTACTGTAGTACATAATACCATTAGAAATATGAAAATTTAAAAATTAAATGTTGCTTTTGAAATTCTGATGGAAAAATTGGTGCCGCGGATAAAATAATGACGGTGACAATGGCGTCGCGCGTCGGTACTTTTTAGCTTATTACAGTAAACAGTAAATTTAAAAATAACATTTTTAAATTCCTTAATTAAAGTACGGTCTCTATGTTGAAGTTATTTAGCATGTTTCTTGTAAATTATGTCATGCAAAAATGCATGCATCACGTGAATATAAGCTTATCTCTTTATTTTATAGCTTCATTTTAATGTCAATTCTGTAACGGCATGTAATTACTACTTTTAATTAAAAGTAAGTACCCCTTTTTCATAATATTAAACATCAAAAGAATAAAATTAAAATTTTCATCCATCTCCTAAAGCATCTCAATCAAGTTTTATAGTAGAGTTTATTATTTCCATTGCGTAGTTTATTGTTTAAATAATTTCACATTCGAGTATATTTATAAGAAAATTTATCGAAAAAATCCGAAACCATCCCGGTAAAAAGAAAAATTGCGGTTTTCTTTGTTGATAGTGAGAAGAAGTACAAATTTTAAATTACTTTTACTATTTAATTCGGATACTCAATTTTATAGACTATACATGGGTATATATATATATATATTCCACGTATTATAACATGATCGAGCCCAGTCCTACACACCCATTACCAGAACCAGTAATTTTTTCCCATACCCAATTTGTAAATCCTCCTGATAATTTCTCTCCGCTCAATCGAATGAACCTCTCAATCAGCCAGAATCACCCCTCACCCTCCCTAACGAACTCCCCGCCCGCACAAAGGAGACTCTCTCGGTATATACCCTGGCCACGCCTACACCCTCCTCTACCACTCGAGCCTGCTACGGAAAAAAGCGCATCCTACTACTATACTCCTCTGCAAAAGGAAAAAGGCCAAGGAAGATAGAGACTTCAGGGTGACATCTCATTAAGGAGACAAATTGCCTCTCTCCCGCTCGCGCGCGCACACGTGTAAGTGAAATCGCCTCTCTCCTCTCCCTCGGGTCGGCCGCCAAGTCGAGCGTGCGAGATTTTCGCATTCGCGCGCGCGCGAGAGAGAAAGAGAGAGAGTGGATGATTAACGAGTCGGGCGCGCATATAACGCGCGTGCGGTTTGTTTTTCGGTGGCATATATTGGTGAGGCGCGGCGAGGTTTAATAAGGAGTGAAATATGCCATTTGCACGCGAGAGAGGTATATAGTGGGTATGGCGCGTGCGGTGTATAGATCAAGCCGCCGCCGGAAGATGGATGAACGGGGAGGTGTGCGTGTGTGTGCTGAGGAAGTGGTTCGCTGCGAGAGGTATTTGGGTAAATGATGGGGTTTTTAATAGGTTTGCGGTAGGTGGGTCGTGATGAGTACATTTCGGGGTTTTAATGAAGATTTTTTTGAGAGAATGGAAGCTTTAATTTTATTTTGGAACAATTTGGAATTTCAAGTGACTAATTGTTGTGGATGAGTATTTCAAAGGAATGAGATGGTTCGGATGGAAATGATACCAAAATACTTAAACGTTTGAGTTTATTGTCTTGGAATAAATAAGGATTTTAATTGTTTGATATTGAGTGATAGAAATGTGTTCAACTTATTGATAATTACATGAATATGTCAATTGATAATAAATTTTTAAATTAGTAAATTACGTAGAATTGTTATTCTTTAAAATAAACTGAAAGTTTATACAATATTACTGGATAGATTAATCTAGGATAGCTAACTCTTTTACTAATTGTATTACAAGCATCTTTACAGGATACATGGATAGCTACGTAATTAGTTACAGATCTATCCCGATAAATATACTAAAAAATACATTATTTTGATACACATAATGGAGACTATTCATGAAATATTTAGTTCGTCGGTTAATATAATTGTACATTAAAAGTGTCTCAACGTCGTTTCCATTACCGGCACCGCGAACAAAGTACCGCAACCGTCGACAGAGCCAAATCAAAGCCCGCTACCCCTCCTTGCGAGCACATATATATTTACACGGGCCAAAGAGACAAGGAAAAAACCATCCTCCGCATTTATCCTCGCTCGCTCGCGTATATATCGTCGCACAATCGCGCGCTCCTCGCTCCTAATACCCCCATCATCGTGCACGTATATAGTATATACACACGCGTTCGCGGTGAAAATGTATATTAGGGTGCTCTCGCATAGCCAAACTAATTGGTTAAATCTGTCGGGCCGCATAACTCGCCGGCTAATTGGGTGATTTCCTGACAAATTATATCCAGCCGGCGAGCCGCTCGCGCGCGCGCGTTTGTCACTTGACACGCGAGCGACTGCGCGCAAGGAAAAGAGAGAAAAGCGCGCGCGGGGGGTAAAAGGGACGTCAGTCAGGGAAAAGACGGACGGGTAAAAAGAGCCGAGGGAAATCGGACGGGTGAGAAGAGGGAAGGAGGGAGAGAGAGAAGGAGGATATGTGAGTTCCACGGATAGGAGTCGATTGATCGAGGTCTCCGGTCTCTCTCTGTGTATCCGTGACACGGGGGCTTCTTTTTCGGGTTATGCGAGATGAGGTTTTTTCTGGGGAAGGATGGTCGCGAGAGGGGGACGGGGTGCACGGGTTTCCCGAACTCTTTGGGAATTGAATTTTGGGCTGGGAATGGGGAAGATTCCGAAAAGGATATTTATTCTCAGAGGAGCAACGAAATACGCCTTCAAGATGCGTAGATGGTAGTAACATTAAATTATATGAAAATTCTTTTTACAACCAATGTGTATAATATATATTTTAGTTGTGACTTTTCATTTTGAATATTTTTACTGAACTAATTAAAAATATCAAATATTTTACACTGAAATTGTAATGAAAAATCCAAATTTTCTATATAACATAGTAGGGCTGCACGATATAGCAAGATTAATCTTGATCTTGCATTGTCTGGCCTCAATATTCAAGACAATAATCGATACAACATTTATGTAGTTTTCGATACAAGATCAAGATTGTGGTGTCAAGAATATCAAGAATCTTGTCTTGTCTTGAAAAAACTTATCGAAATAATCGTAATAACAGGGATACAACCCTATTGTTGACGAAATAGTGAGAAAGTGAAAATTATCATGAAAAAAGGGGAGGATTACTTATTAGTTTTATAATCTCCTGCTATATCTCCTTAAGCCGGTTTACTTGGGTACGTGAGGCCGCAGGGAGAGGGTCCGCCGCCCAGCGGCGGCGCACTAACTAGACTCTGGCCGGTGGCATATATATATGGCAGGAAAAATCAAATTTCAAATTTAGCATTTATTTATACTTGCGCCGAAATTTAATTATTTTTTTTTATTCAACCTAGTATATTTATATATTCAATTTCGTTCAATTACATTATTCTTAAAATTACGTAAATTTGTAACTTAAAAGTTTCTTAAATTTAAGAACATTCTTATGTATGAAACTTGATGTATAGATTAATTTGTTTTCTGTTATTGTAATGAATTTTAATATAGTATCATTCAATTTTAATTATATTTATAGTATTTAAAAATTCTTAAAATTCAGTAACATTTGTAACTTAAAAGTTTCTTAAATTTAAGGAAATAAAGAGACCGGTGACGGAAGGTCTTCGAAAAGTAAGAGAGTTGTATAGACATGCAACAATAAGCGAGTCGATAATTTAAAAAAATCTTAAATCCGAATGCCATTGATCGTATATAATTTCACGTAAAAAGAAGCAGTTGTGCAGTGAAACAGACTTTTTTAATATTCTCTCTTCTAGTGTCGGACATCTGTGAAACTCCCTGTTGTGCGCGGGCCACGCGTCCGCAGGCTACTTAGGCTCAAGAATCTCTTAAATAATCGACTCAACTCAAGTCATACCTGACCAACCTGACTTCCTCTTCTACACGGATCTCGCGTCCCCCGACTATTTAGGTTTGAGCCTTTTTTAAATAATGAACTCGCTTACTATTTCACTTAGCGTGCCTTCTCGATCTACGTGGACCTCAAATCTTACCGCTACTTGGGTTTAAGAATTTTGTAAATAATCGATTCGTTTATTGTCACACGTCTACGTAACTTCCTTTTTTGCGTGGACTCGCGTGCCTCAGCTATTTAGGCTTAAGAGTTGTTTATATAAACGATTTGCTTTTTATTGCACGTATGCATAACTCCATTTTTTGCGTGGACCTCGCGTTTCCTGGGTATTTAGCTTTGATATCTTTTCTAATGATTGAATTGCTTACTCTCTTACGTTTGCGCAACTCCATTATGATCAAGAATTTCGAGACAAGACAATAATACTTTTGATATTGACAGACAAGACCAAGACAAGAGAGAAATTTTCAAGAATTTACAAGAGCGAGACAATAATTATAGAAATATTGTATTGTGTTGCTCTCGTGCAGCCCTAAAATATAGGTACTGAAGTAATATAATTATAATAAACAACTTTGTTTACGAAAAATTAGGTTAGATTAAATAGTTTAGTCATGGGGCAGAATGGCACATTGAGTTGATAAATATATAAATTATCATCACAGAATCTATTACTTATAGTTAAGTGAGGCTGTAAAAATATCACAGTCGAAAAAAGGCAAATAATGATTAGACATAGCTTAAAGCTAATACAAAGTAAAAACAGTCAATAAATTGATAGGAATTAAATTTTAATAAAATAAAGTATCTACTATCAAGTTTTTTTTCACCGAGAAACATCAGTTATATTTTATATTGAATATATTTTATTTCTTTATTTTCTATTTCATCATTCATATTTCCATGGAAATAAGCATCAATGTTATATAAATATAACTTTCTAGCTGATATTTATAAACAGTCATAAACGTAACAACACAATAACAAAAGTCCCTTATTATACATTCACTCACAAATATCAAAACAGCATTGCGAATATACGTCCTCAAATTCATTACAAACTGGAAAAAGAAAAAGAATCAATTTACGCAGCTTTGCCGGAATAATTCCCTCGTAGACGCACGTCAAGCTGGACTTCCAGACGCACAGCCAAGCTTTTCATAGCGCGCATATATACGTGCACGCTCAAAAGGGGAAAAACGTACTCGCCCGACGTTCCATTCCGGCGCGTTTTTCACGCGCAGCCTAGCGGCACGCTTTAAAAATAATTTCGCGGCCAAATGAAAAGCGCTACTCACTCTCGTTATAATTACGAGCTCGCGCGCGTGGAACGGTAATAGCAATGGACGTATGGAGGAGGAGGGTGAGACGAAGAAGAGGAAGTTTCGTTTAGCTGCGAGCTGATAAATGGGAGAGAGTCTTCGGGAATTAAAATGTTTGCATAAACTGAGACGACGCGGGATTGGCTGTGTTTCGAGGCGTCTCGTTGGAGAAAGTGAGACATGTGACGATGGTTTGTTTGGACTGCACGCGCTTTACGGGGCCGCGAGTGATGGGAATGAATTCGGGAGGTGGAATATGATGTGGGGACTGTAATGAAGTGACGGACTGTTATTCGTTTGAATTTGTGCATGAATTTTTCATCAATTTTACCAAAAGCTTTGGAAGAAATGTGTAAATATACTGAAATAAATACAGGTGAATTAAAAAATGGCATTATATCTTCCCGTATATTCGTCAAACATGCAAACTAAAATTTCAATCAGTACCACAATCTCAACTTTATATTCACTCGTTGATATGAAACGCAAACATTTATCACAATATCAACAACAAAATACGAACTTTTCAAAATTTCCTAATAACGTAAAAACATTTACTTTACTACTGTTCATCACAACTACATAAAACACATAACGCACAACGTGTACATAACATACAACGCGACAATTAATAACGCAAAAACCGTCCGCCCCCAATTCCGGCAAAAAATATTACTTCCAGCCGAAAAATTTAACAATCCCCGAAATCCGCTAATTGCCTTAGCCTACCGGTACCACCCAATCCACGCATGCGACCCATTGTGCGCCCTCGCGCGTGTTAACCAGGCGCCCGCGTGCTAATGAAAATTGAAACTTTCGCGATTGCGGTTTTACGTCGTTTAATTCGCTCACGCGGGCGCGCGTCATCGCGCGAATTTCCAGACGACGGGGCGGCGTAATGTCATTAGGTGCGAATTAAATTTACGTGCTCCATGAAGCAGGCCAGGCGCGCTATAGCGAGTATAGCGCATAAACACCCGCCGTGCTGGGGCATTATGCGATTTTAACGCCAACGAGAACTAATTTCGCGACGTAAATAAAGGAAAAACAGGAGGGAGGGTTCAGCGAGTGAGTGAGAGTGTATATAGTTAGCCGGAGCGTAATTACAAAGTTGGAGCTTTTTGTGCTTTAATTAAAAAAATGATGAGCGGTTTTACAATGTAAGATTTTTGTGTAACGCGCGTGTAATAATGTTGGCTCATTGTGAAGAGATTTTTTTAACAAACTAATTAGTAATTAAGATGTAAATTTTAGTACGTAAAGGATTTTTTTTATGTATCCCAAAAAAACTAAATGTATAACGTTATTAAATAAAATATATTATTGTACAATTCAACTGTATTTCAGTATCACTTGTAACTACTTATTTGATCAAATGAATCGTATTTGCAATTATAATAAGATTGCTTTGCTACTACATAGTTGCTGATAATGTAAATAACAACAATTCAGAGTCATTCAGTTAAGATGAGTCAAAATGTTAATCAATAA
Source organism: Torymus auratus (assembly GCA_900474315.1). Classification (NCBI taxonomy): domain Eukaryota; kingdom Metazoa; phylum Arthropoda; class Insecta; order Hymenoptera; family Torymidae; genus Torymus; species Torymus auratus. Next base: position 5,388 of record UXGD01002858.1, on the reverse strand, counting down.
TTTATACGTGTACAATATTTTTCCACTCACAAGCCTGAAAAACATGGACAAAACATCTCTCCTCCCCCACATTTGCATTTTTTCAAGGTCAGCCCCTATTCTGCAAGTCAAACGATGACAAACGTCCCAGTCCATCCCGATGCGTCATCTCTTTCTCTCCTTCTCCTTGCACCAGTATAATTTTATACGGAGCGGAGCTTATTGCCGGAACGACTTGCGCGCTCGCAACGCTAACCGTGGAAAAGTGGCTAGGCGTGCTTTATGGCGCGTCAAATTAAAAGATTCCCTCCTTCCAGAGGCTGCACCCTACGGTTAACTGCGATCCGATCCACTGGCCGCCACGCGACACGACGATCATGACGATGATCGCCCTTTAAATTTTCTCCCCGCAGCGCCCCGCTACGCATCTGTACACATGTTCACGACGATGCGCTGCGCGTGCACCAGGCGCATGTGTATATGAATTGATCTATTACCCGGGAATTTATGCGAGAGTCGTTACGCTCGTCTGCGACGATTTTTCGATTCATTTGGGGATGCTTTATTTCTGCGGCTGTGTTGTTGTATAATACAAGTTGTTTAAAATCGTATAGGGGGAGTGGTGTGATCGATACCTTTATTTTATACGGAGAAACACTGCAGTTTTGGTTTTCATATTTATTTGTTTGTTTGTTGAACTAGGTTTACGTTTGATCTCTATACCAATGGTTTGCAAATTATAAAATCCATAGTGCAACCGGGATTAGGACCCCTAATACTCAAACATTAAATGGCAATCGGCGAATCGAAAAAGCTTTTATTCATGATGCACGATAATCAGTCGATCAATTGATTTTGTTTTATCAATTATTTTGATGTTTATTTATGAATTTCTTATCTATAAGCAGGAAGTATTTGGAAGTACGTTATCTAGTTATCAGTATTTCACAGAATTACTCATTGACTCTAAGTAGTAATCGGTAATAAATTTATCCCATATATATAAATAACACCTCTTCTTATGAAACGTCCAATTTTTAATCAAGTACACAATTAAATTGCTTTACAATCTAATCAGCTTGTTCAAACGCGAGAACGTTTTATTTATTTAAATAAAATGCCGGATCAAATTTTTATTTATACAATTAATTTCGATGAATCACAATAATATCCAATATTTGACGAAGCAGCACTAATTAAAATGAAAACTATACATAAAAACATTCGACTCTCATTCAGTGAATCCACACTGGCATCTTTTACCTAGACATCGCGCAGTACATCACTATACACACTGACACAACTGTACACCCAAGAACTACCATCCCAAGAATAAATCCACACGCATAAACGTACAGCTCGCTCGCTCGCGTCGCGAGTGCGCAGGCCTAACGAGCGAGATAATCCGAGCTCACGAGATAATTCGCGTCTAATGGCACGTTTATAATGGCGCTCTCCGGTCTACGCGTGTTCGCGCAGATGTCGGTTTTTAGTTTGCCGCCCCTGCGTGCAGGCGCGAGCATCGGGCCTTCAGGGAGTCGGCCAAATGAGCTCTGATCGCTCCTGGGATTTCTCTTCGACGGAGTCGCATCTCTCTCTTTCTCCTTATCTGTTATCTCGCGCACGACGGGAATTGATGAAGCGCACCCGGGCATCGCATTAATACTGCCAATTAAGTTTCTGGGTAGGGGGAGAGAGAACTAGGAGAGGAAGCACTGATTCTTATTGCTATAATATTGTTTTTCTTCGGGAGATGGATCGCGGGCGCATGATGATGGAATTGTATATGTGACGGGTTGATGGGAATGTTAATTATTGCTGTGTGGGTTCGGCAATGGTAATAATATAATGTTTATAAGCTATAGACACGTGTACAGATTTAATGGGAAAGTTAGCCACTGCTCAATAGCCTCATTGTATTATAAAAATACCTGCGTCATGTATAAAGTTGTTCCTGAGCATTCAAGGTCTAGGAAATCATCGCAATTATAACAGAACGTCAAATCCACATTTTCTATTGTAGCAAATTTATAATTATTGAGTTTTAATCATAAATTTTATAATAAATAATAAAGAATGACGATAAACAATCTATTTGAAATAAATTATGTCTTTATTTCTAAAGGTGCTATTAGTACTCAATATTTATTGATTAATGTATTTTTATTAATTGTTTATCAAAATGCTTTATCAAACATTAAGGCAAGTAATCATGCAATCATAAGAATTTTTATTATGTCCAGATAATTCTATATTACGTAAAATCCTATCACTATCAATATAATACACATGCAATCAAAATCTTATCACCTTTTATTATTTTGTTATACAATAAATTTTAAGTTTAATCGAAAAAAATTAAATACAAAGTGTTTACGTTTTAGTATAAAATCAGAATCCTTTCATAACAATTGTACTTTATTGTTTAGTACAATTCCGTACAATCATGTTAAAAATAATCATCTTTGTGTGCACTTTAATGGTAACTTCATATGCTAATCTTCTGATTTTAATTAAATTAAATTTAACAACAATTTGGAGGTATATCATTGTATTTCGGACAGCTAACGGCTGTTACATTTATTGTGTAAATTGTAACATTTTATTGATTTTCATCAAAATTACTTCTACACATTATTTCTTTTTAAACGAATTCTTATTTCATACTTATGAAAAAAGGAAAGATTACCCAGAAATTGTATAAATTCAATACATTATCATTCATGATTATGTCATTGAATAATTTACAAATGTTGACAAAAAATGTTTTAGGTAGAGTAATAAAAACTGAATTTTACCCTCGAATAGCAAACGGAGAAAATGGGAAACTTGGAGAAATCCCATATCAGTTATATTCTATAATAAAATCTATAATAAAATGTACATAAAAAATTGCAATATATTGTGTGACATTGTTAAGGCATGTATTCAACGCAAAGGTTATAATCACCATTTTTGTAGAGGATCAATTGTAAACGAAAACTATGTTATTACTGCTGAGCATTGTGTTGAAGGGTACAAGCATATACAAAAAGGCCACTTATAATTTAATACAATATTAGTTACTTATATAGGTTATATTTTTCTTTCTCAAATATTTTTAATTTTAGACAAAAGATCGAAAATCTACAAGTACTTGTTGGAATAATTGATTTAGAAGATTTAAAATCTATACGTTTTCTTTCAAGTATAATAATACATGATGGTTATGATCCAGAGAATTCTTATATACATGACATTGCTTTAATCAAGGTAACTAATCTTATAACATACTTACTAAAAATTAATCATTACAACTTGTAAATAAATTCTATTATAGGTTACGTCGCCGTTAAATTTAGTAAAACTGTATCACCAGTCGCATTGCCAAAATCCAACTCAAAAGTTAGTGTTAATAAAAAAGCTGTTGTGTCCGGTTGGGGATCTACTCGCGTAAGTAAACAAATTTTTACTCTTTGATGATGATTCTAAAAATATCCTAAACGCCCTTCTCTAATGATCAAGATTTAATTAAATTATGCGAGGAAAATATTTCTAAGAATATCACAATATTTTGAAAATAGAGAAAAAGTTCAATAAAGATATTCATTAAAATGAAAATGATTCTGTATTGATTTAAGGCGATCTGAAGTACCGATTCTGGCTCCAATATAACCGACACCTAAATTTTTTTTTTCTTTTTTGCTTTTCTACAAAAATATTTGAAACCTTATTCGGTTTTAAATTGATTACTTTGAAAACGTTTTTGAAATCATTGGAGAATTCGATAGAGTATACTTATAATGCTTTTTCGGAGGTCTTGAAAGAACTTTTTTTTTCTAAAATTTTTTTTAAATGAAAAAAGATCGAACTTCAAAGCTGTTGAGGTAACCTTTTTGGTCAGCTTCGCATCATCTTCATTATTAATGTTTATCGCATTTATAAACTTACATAATTGACTTAGCCATAGATAATTCATCCCAAATTTCTTAACATAAAATAAAAAGAAATCAGAAGAAATTAGAACGAAATGTTCGTTTCGCTTACAGTTGAATGGTGACGTATCCAGATTTCTTCAAAAAGTGACTATTCTTATAGCTGATCAAGAGTATTGTCATAACGCATATATCCCATGGAAAATAATTGTTCGCGAAACACACATATGTGCTCATGATCCTGTTGAGGAACATGGAACCTGTGGGGTATGTTGTAGCCAGTGCTTTATTACAATAATTATAAACTTTAGTCAAACGAAATGATTATAAACCAATAGTATTATACAGATACATAGTTATGACTTGTTCCTCAGAGTGACTCTGGTGGCCCTTTAAGTATTGACGGAGTCTTAGTTGGTATCGTTTCTGGGTCTCTGGGCTGTGGCCTTGTAAACTACCCCTCAGTATTTACCAGAGTTCCTAAGTATATTGACTGGATCCAGGAGCTCGCGATATAATCTCAGGCTAATTTGACTGACAAATACAATTATTTGCATTCATTAAATTATCGTAGAAAATGTTGTTTCTTCGGACAAGAGGCATTGCCTTTTACACTGTAAGCTACAATTGATCATCGCTTAGCAATAATATTTTATGAAAAGAAAAATTACAATAATACTTTAACTTAAACCAGAGTAAATTTATAAGGAAAACTTTTGCCTACTGATGATATGTGATGGTATCAGATAACTAGGGTTGCATGAGAATTGAGTATTGTAAAAACAATCGTAATATAAATAATAAAATTATATTATGGTGTTAAAATTTAGTTTTAATCATATTCTGGCCGATAGTTCCACTTTTGCTCCCGTTTTAAAAACGTGGTATTTTCGGTTCGGGTATAGTGAAAAATAGTATCATACACAACAATTTTTCCTCCTTAGATGCGTAATATACTATTTGTCTTCTCGTCTCTTTTCTAAAGTTAATTTAGAAAATTCAGAAAGAGCAACGCCATTGGTGTAATTTGAACCTCTGTATTCGGCGGGCATCGAACTCAACTTACTTACCAGTGTCTTACAGTATTTTATACCTCGAGAGCCGAATAATCATATTAAAATTATGATTTTGAGTGGTATAAACGTACTTTCCACCGGGCATCAAGAAAAATAGAATACGGTACACAAGATGAAAGATCAAGGCCCACCACTTTGAAGCAAACGTCGAGTTCGCAGGTTTTCCAAGAAAATGGAAATTACTTTATGGAAATTACTTTATAAATAAATTCAATAAATAGCATGTGATAATACTTTAAACTTTTTAAGTTGCAATTTACTAATTACTACATAACTATTTTAAATAAAATTTTCTTGATCATTTTCAATAATGTATTTATTGAAAATCAGATATGCAGAAAAAATGAAATTTTATATTAAAATATACATTTAAAAAATTATTTGATGTACTTTATCAATTCTCTTTGAGAAAGCATTCT
>UXGD01002857.1:0-23292 GCA_900474315.1 Torymus auratus | reverse complement strand
TTGTTTATATTATAATAATCTTGAAATTCGTTATTACAAGGTAAAAAATTGATTTTTGCGAGCGAAAAATTCGCAAATTTATCGCCTTAAAAGTATATTTTTAATCTTGAAAACACCTTGAAAACGCCTTAAATTTACTATAACCAAGAGAGTAGACACCCTGTTAAATTCCAAAAACCTTTGTTTACCCGAAATCTAAAACAGTGTGTTACAAGGAATGGATTCTAACACGTACTAAAAGACTAAAACAACGCTCTGCAAATAAAAAAAAAAGAACAGGCCGTCAAAAGAGATATAAAAACCAGCAGCCAAGAATCGGTCAAACACTGGGCTGTACTTATGCGCTCACGACAGAGAGAGCATCGCACTGTGGACACTACACTCGTTCAGGCTCGTAAACCACAATATATATACCCTATACTCAACTCCATCCAATCCTCTTTCCACCTCCCACCACATCGCTTTTCCTCTCCTTTATATACCTACCTACCTTATATCCGCGCGATCCTTCAAGAGAGCGGATACTTAGCTCAGCGCGCTCGCGCAAAAACGCCCGGGGGATCAACCGCCGACTCTCTGTTACGACACACTGTGCTAAGCTTCTTTTTTGTCGACGAGCGCATAGCATAATGCCGCGAAGCGTGGAAACAGTTGCACACTTGCGTCGGGAAATGGAAAACCGCTGGGCGCGGAGGCGTAGCTGCGCACAAGTATTTAAAAGCGCTAGCGGACGGACGGATGGATTGCGGAAACAATTGAGCGGTCGCGCAATTCGGGCCGCGCGGGTGCTTTTAGTACTCTGTGCGCGATGATGGTATTGTGTTACAATGAGGGTTCATGGGTCGAAAATATGTTATGGGTTTGAAAATTGATACTGAGCGAGTTGGAGATGTTTGGAAGGATGGTTGAGGTAGATCTAATGACTCGGATTTAGGACGGGAATGTTGTCAGTGGTCGGGGATTGAGGTGACGAAAATTGCTCGCGATTTGGCTTGGAAAATGGTACATCAAATTTTAAGATAAACTAAATTGGCTTCTCTGCTTTGCGATATTATACATACATAACTATATTCTACAAGTAATTGCGTGATTGCCCGGTCAACGATCATTTGATCGTTCGTTTTGATCATTCTTAACGGACGAAACTACACTTTTTTGCACCTCTTTATATACGTCTGTGTTCAAGTGTACTGAACGAATGCAATGAATATAGTTATTTCGAAATTGCTAGCTTTTATTGCTCGGAAAACGGTATATTTTCCAACAAGTGTATAATATCCAAGGTGAGGTAGACGTCACCCGACCGTTATGTTTATTCGCGATTACACGTGCACGAACTATTTTAACGATTGTAATTAAAGTACGAGAGCATTTTATTGATCCTGCCGCGAGGTGAGACCTGCAATTTATCACCAACAATGATGATTGTCATTTTATATCGATAACGCAAAGTTTTATGCACTTTTGTAGTGTATGTTATTATTACATCAAGTTTCACGTCGTTGTTTATTCATATTTATGGCAACGTAAATGGTAATAGTTTAATCAGAACAAAATTTCGTTTGACTATAACAAATAAAATTATATAATTGAACTTCTATATCTTTACCCAAAAGATAATAATAAAATCCTCTTCTATTATAAAAAACATCGACTCTTTAAATAAAAGAATACTCAGCCTTCCATAACCCACCATAAAAGAAAAAAAAACAATCCCATCACTCTCACCCCCATTACTTCCTCTAATAACAATGGTACCCTAATCAATACGCAAAGTAAAACAAACGTACAATCAGCCGCAGGGCCATCACACAGAGCCGCACCATGACGACGACCACCTTAACGGCCACCGGGGAAAAAGAGCCATTCCCGCCAACGACGACGACTTTCCCATCGCAGCACACGCCCAATCGTCTCGCGTTCTCGCGCGCACGCATTTCCGGCATCGGCTTGTTATTACGAAACAATGACGCGATTACCCTCCGCCTCCGTCCCGGTGCGCACGACTGAGCATTCGCTTTTCGCACGCGTGAAATGGCATTCGCGAGTCGTTTGGAACTGCGTTGGTGGTTGTTGTTGATACTCCTTTTGATGATGTGTCTTTCTTTTTGTAATTTTATGATAATGTACACGTGAATATTGTTATGTGTGGCGTTGCCGAATGTAGACGTGGCGTGTGGTTTGTGACTGGAAATATAGTGCTATAGTGAGGGAAAGGAGTGATGATATCTTCATAATTATATTTATGTTAATATGTATCGTTACTGTGAGATCTCTACATTTTTATTGATTGACACAGAAAAAATGTATTAATATAACCTTTAAACATACATTTTTGTCTATCAACAGTACATTATGGCTCCCATTTATATCCTGCTTATCATCCCTATGCACATTTTCAATCCAGTGGAAACCCGCACTCACCGAAATCTCATGCAACATCTTTTATAAGCTAAAATGAACCGCTCCTAATGAACGAAAAATAAATACAAAAGTACCTATACAGCTCAACATAATAAATAACATCAGCAAGTGCAAAATGATAAGACTCAACCTGCCGCCAAGAACCCTTTTCACTGAAAAATTCTACAATCACAGTAACGCAATTAACATGAATTACAGCTATATAATCGCTGAGTCACGCGCGCGTGGAAGTCTATAAGGCCTTCGTCGAAGTCCGAAAAATGCCCTTAAAAAGCAGGCTGCTGCTACTGCCACGTCGAGTCCTTGAGTTATTTCAGGTTCCTAATCTACATCTGATTGTATCTAATCTTCATTACCATACATCCAGCGCTCGGACGGTGTATATAATACTTCTTTTTTGCCGTCGATATATATTACGATTCAGCGGCGCACTTTTGAATGTTCGCGGTGGATATTGAAGTGCGTTGTGTCGCAATAAAAGTATAAAGCTCTGCTGTTGCCGAGGATTGTTATCGTCGTTCGCACGCACCTAAAGTGCGTCGTTGGTTTTGCTCGCAGTCGTGTTATGGTGCTTTTATGTGGCAAAAGTTGAGGTTTTTTCATTGATGGAGTGTGTTTAGTTATTTATACCAGAATAAGTGGTTACTTTTATCAGCGAAACAATCGTCGTTCTGGCAAGGTTAATTAATTCAAATGGTATTATACATGTATTACCTTTTAATCAATCACTGATATACTGAAATTAAATTTCAAAAACACGTTCTCTTCCATCAAACTATCAAAACAAACAACAATTATTTACGAATAGAACCCCGTTACATTTGATTTTCACACCCCACCAGCCGTCAAAACCAAGCATCACTCGACATTCCACATATCCCTCCAAATTTCCCAACCGTGTAACCATCGTTTTCCCTAAAAATCCTCTCTCGCTCACGTATACATATATATCCGCCGCGAAAATTAACGCTCAGCCTGTCACAGCAACAGACACAGCCATATCAACGTGTTTTTTCCATCACGTTATATACGCATTCGTATGTTTCCATCCCCTGTTTCGTCGAGCTCGGTCTGACCGCAGGCCGCCGCGCGAGCCTCGCTCGTTGGTTCTTTATTGATTATTTTCCTGCCCGCGCGGCCTCCTGGCCGGCAGGACGTCGCCAGGTATACATATAGGTGTATGTGAGGGTAACCGTGTGTACTAGCATATAGCAGTGACGTAGGCACGGTGGGAGTATGTAGAAAGGGATGTAGAATTGGTGTGTGTTGGTGAGGTGTAAAGAGGGGTTGCTTTTTGTGGCTTCTTTTTTTTCGTTTGTTGGGTTGTAGTATTGATTGATTCATCGAGAAGTCGTAGCGCTGTTTTTTTTTCTATATTTTCTTGCGGTGGTGCAATCAATGTTTTATTTAGAAATTATATATAAAATGTTAAATAAGCCTGATTTTATAGTAATATGAATAATAATTAACATCAACAAGTAGAATTAATTTAGGTATCTGCTATACAGAAATGTGTTGTTTGACTTCGATCGGACTTTAATTGATCAATCATGCGACGTTAATGTTTGCATTCAAAGTCTATCAACTAGGTGTAACAATGATATCGAAGTTTCTCTCAACTTCTAGTAAAGTATAAGATTAGTTTGACTTTCAATATTTATTTCTGCAATCCAATGTAAACTTTTAATCAATTCCTACTTGATATCGCTACTATTTCAACAAAAAATACCTTCAATACATCAGTTATTCTAACCCAAACCCCTCACCCTACGAATCGAAAAATTATTATTCTCCCCTCCGGTAAAAGTACCAATCACCATAAACTCTACCGACTACGAATGCGAGAATTTCAATGGATCATTAGTTGCAGCCGCCCCGTGTCAAAAATTAAAAACTCGTTTCGCGTAATTGCACAGTCGCGCGGTAGCGGTGAATGAAAAAATTATCCTCAAGGTCAGTTCAACACACACGTTTTCGTCTCCTCGGAACTGCGTGTTTCCCTTTTGCACCTGTATGTGTATATGCGGCAGCAGGTGACCAGTAGTATAGCGGTTTTTTCTTCTCCGTCGTTGCACGCGAAATCGATCGACGCACGTTTGTTATTTGTGCGATTGCGTGCACGCGGCGGCGGCGGCTGACGTGTCGTATGAAATTGCGCGGTATATGGTTGTATGGCACGGGATTATCGTGGTATCGATACTGGCATTGAGAGAGGGACAAGGGAAATGAAAGAGGTGGTGTAGTTTTCTTTGAGAATATGCGCGATGGTTGTTTTTAGCCGTTGGTCGATGGGTTTTGCAGTGTCTTATTCGTTGAGGATTGTATAGGTGGTCGATTTTATGTTGTAGTTTTTAACGTTTTCGTATTTTTGTGGTTGTAATTGCGGTAACTGTGCTACTTATTGATGTTTTCAGAATGGCGGTTGTACACGTCTAGTCTGCTACTGAAATAATTGTGTAATACCCCTAAATTTTCTATAAAATCATTATTTGTCGGAAAATCATTAGATAATGTATTAAAAAGATCCACAATCCAATATAATTTAACAAATATTTCAAACCAACCCTCATAAACTCATTATAACCACCAGTACTTTAAGTTTAAAATATTCTCCCCATCCGACGGTAAATTTACGACCGTCAAATATAAAATTTTATCTCTAAACCCACTCACCTTAAAAATATCGAGAAAATTCACTCGTCGAGATAAACGAGGCGCGCAGGCGGCGACGTCTGATTCGATTGGCTGCGCCAGGCGTCTCGCAAATTCGTAATTTCATGCAAAACAGCGTCCTATCGGGTTACACACACACTTCGCTCCTCCCGCCGGCGCTTTCAATTTCGCTCGACGACGTCTTCGCGCGACGACGCGAGAAGACGTCGTTCGAATTGCGCATGAATTAGCGAATTAAATTGGGGTGAATTAAGCGCCGCGCGCAGAGAAACTTCGAGTGCTGCCGGTCGGGGAAAATTTAGTCTGTCCGAGCTGTGTTTATGACGGGGAAATGCGAAAGCTTGGTGAATAATTTTTTGTATTATAGATGGAGAGTTTAGTAATATTAAATTGATGAAGACAGTTTGATTAGTTATTCAAGAGTTATTTTTATTTGGATAAGTATGTTTGGTCTTGAAGAAGTTGCATTATTTTTGAATTGAGAAAATATGAAGAAAGTAAATAAAGGTGAAACGTAAGAAATTTCAATAATGTAAAATATAGACTTTCAACGTCCCTCGAGATGTTAAAGGAATTGAGTGCCGGTTACTGAAGAAGCATACTGCCAAGGCAAATACACTGACTTTCCTAGACAAGAATATTCTCTGAAAAAAGAATAGTAAAAGAATAAGTGTTATCTCTAGAAAAGAAATTTTCTTTTGTCATAATGCTAAGTCATTCACTTTTAGTGATAAATATAATAATACTTTGAAATACGGTATAATAATATGGTGAAATATGGATTGAAATATATTAATATCTATATGCAGACGCTTTGCATATTTAGTTCATAAATTAGTCCATTTAATACCCAATCAATATTTAAATATGCATGAATAATTATTAATAATTTTATTTCTTTTTGTTCCAGGTAAGAGTTCATTATTTCTACATCATAAATAGGGAAAGTACTCGCCATTATTTGGTAAGCTATTTATTTTTTCACTTTTGCGGTTAATTAGCAAGACACTCTTATTTACAAAGTCGATCCAGAACTTTCATATTAATTATTATGAAAGAATATTTAATTGAAAAGTATAATTAAACCTACTATTCACTGAATACAAGGTATACCGTTTCGAAAGTCGTAAAATCGCTTAACGTTCTCGTTTCGTTTACAACAACAATCCACCGTCACAGGAACTCCACGGGAGCTTTTCAACGTACCGACGTTCTAGTAATCCATAGTAGACGCCGTTCAAAAATACTTGGCCCACAGTGTTAAACGATCGACGATGGGACGCGCGCCAAGATTTTTTTTTTTTGCTTTGAACGCCGCGGGAACTGATGTTTATTTAATTGGCTCGGGCGCCGCGATAAATTTTCGAGGAAAGCTAAGCGCAAATATTAATTAACTTTGATTTGTATATGAGAGTTAGCCGATGTGTGAACTGGGAATTTGTTTGGAGCATTCGTGGGTAAAATTATTTTTATTTCAAGTTTTATGAAGTGCACGCCTGGCTTTGTTCGTTTCAGTGAACTCTGGGAAATCGCTGATTGGTCCTCGGAATGAAAATAATTCATATATTATGCATTGTATGAAAAATTATTTGAATTCATTTCCAATATATGTGCTCTCGAACATATAATAATTCAATTATAATTCACATTATATACACGATACAAAATCATTCGGGAAAAATGGGTCGACGATGAATCTTGCAAAATTGCGTCACACTTTGAACCGCTTTTCCGTTTTTTTATAATTTACGCGAAATTTCGTGTCAATTATTCCTCTAGAATTCGAGAACGTAGCCGACCGCATTCGAACCAATAAAAGAAACGAGAAACACGCTCTATAATTCAGTCTCTCGATAACAGCTCTCGCAAATCCACAAACACACTGCAGCTTTTAGCTGCAAAGCGAGCTCGTAAACTCGTGAAAAATCGGGTATATACGCGGGAAAAATTCTATATCAAGTGATTCAGAGTGAACAATCCTTGTCGGTCAAAAACAAAACGTCACAGTTAATAGAATGATCGTCGATGACTGCGCGATCGTATAAGAGGATGCTATAGAGGAGAAAATTTTATCTTTATACGCGTGTAATGTTTCGTACCTGCCGGTGATTGTGTGCCATATGTCGTGTCTGTTTCTGGATGTAGGTTTATCGTATTGTAGGCTTGTCTTTTTTTATTAGTATATAGGTGTATTAAAACGTTTGATGGATTTTCAAGTATATCTGATTGTCTTTTTTGGTGGTTGACCGCAATTTTAAGATCCATGTTTTTTGTAGGATAAATGCCAATAAAATATTTTTAAAGAAGATACTATTTATGGAATCTGATGAAAGACTTGAATAAATTATGTTCGAGTGCTAAACTTTAAATTTATTGAGTATTTTATGAATACTATAAGCATAGTCATATATTCCTAATTACGTGGTATTGGCTTAAATTAATTACAGCTAAAACCACGACTTTTTGATGAAAAATTAGAAACAGCGCACTCCGCTATTTTTCTTTCAAGTTTTCACTACGGTTAATTAAATGCATAAATATACATTTCAATCTGGCAAAGTGCACCACACTTTCTTATTTAATTTTATTAGACTATTTTACCACATACCTGTTATTAAATCTCACATCTGCACTTTACAATCTATTATTAACTAACACTTCTTCATCATTAAAAAAAAATCTGAACTGATCAGAATCTCATATCAAACTACAAAATGAATAACTAAATAGAAAGCAATGAATTTGATTGCTTATACCTTTGTTAAAAAAAACAGTATCTCGCTACACGTTTCATTTATAAAAACAAACGAAACCTCGGATTCCTACGTCAATCCCCCGCACCCACCCAAAACTAAACACAGCGCAAAAACATCAGCAGCTCTCCAAAATCCCCTCTGACCCACATATCCATCACACTCTCATCCTCCCCCCACGCTCCACTTTTTATCCATAGTTCAATCAAAGCCGCTTTTTTCTCTCCTCTCTCCGCCACCGCCAGTCGAAATCCGAAGTCACGAACCTCCGCCTTCGTTTTGGCAGGGCTTCGCGACGTGCACACACACACACAGCGCGTTCCGCCTGTTACCCATACCTACATGTACGCGTGCCGCGTGCACAGATCATTGACCCGCGCGTGGCGAGGAGGACGATTGCAGCGCACGCCAGGTGCGGTATATAGGGACCCGACTGCGCGCCTGCTACTATCTCTCTTGTGCTCGCTGTCGTTGGTAGATGGGCTTCGCGGTGCGGGTATATAAGGTACTTACTGCCGCGGGAATGCGGCGATTATGGAGCGTGGAAGGTTTTTCTTTTCTAAGCGGGGAGAGAGTGGTTGTATAGGGAGGAGAGATTGTGGATTTGTGTGTTGAGCGAGAGGGGCGGTAGGAATCTAGGATATGGTTTTGTGAATGAAAATGGAGAAAATATTGATGGAAGGTTTGCTGGATATTTAATAGAATTGATGCGATTTTTTAGGAATTTCATGTTTTTAATATTATTTTTGTTGAAGAAAAATCTTTTAATTTGTGGTTTGGTCATAAACGAGCTAAGATTGTATTATGAAGTCACGATTAGATATGAATCTTTATTTTTTGTTTCTATTCTTTCCGAGTTCCATTCACTAAGATGTAATTTTATTTTGCCAACCCATTCACGTGTCAATTATTCCATTATCATTTAACAATATTTACAAAGGTGACGTGAGCCTTGCACGATTCTCTTCGGTGATATGCAAACTACGTCTTTTCTTTATCTACTAAATATGTGATTATTATCGTACGCTTTGTCTCTTGGAATGACCAATACGTCAACCATCATTGATTGCTTGTTTCTAATTATATCTTTCAAAAACTGACTATACCTAACATAAAAATTACAATTTTAAATAGCAAACAGTTGATAATCGGCAATCACTGAATGATAAATTTGCCCCAGCAATTTTTCTTACAAAAATAGCAAATTTTCTAAAGAACAATTTCCTGCGTATAGAATTTTCATTAGGTAGAATATTCTAAAGACTAAACAACTATTCGCAAACAAAACTTCTGACAAAAGGCATACGTGCAGCACTCGCCAGCTTCCATTAGTCTTCCTCTCGAAAACTTTTGCTTCGAATCAAAGAAGTCCTCGAGCTTCCCTCTTCTCTTTGAGTACACTCACCACTTTCAGCGTTTCCTCGCTTACGAGTGGAAAAACCAAGCAGAGTTGGTCGAGTCTAGACTGAAAGACCAAGACCTCGAGAAAAAAAAACAACCAACAGATACACACCGCACGGTAGTTACACGCGGTTCGCGCTCGGCAATCTTCTTCATCCCCGTGGAACGATGATGATGAAGGCTACTCTGCCACCGCGGAAATCGAGCGAAGCGCGCGCGCGCGTTTGCTTATACCGTCATCATCGTCGTCATCGCGAGTCATAACTGAAACACAAACGCGCGGGGAGCAAGATTCATGGCCGTGGCAATCGTGGAATTGCGACGAAGAGAGAGTGAGAGAGAGAGGCTTAGAAGATTGCAGGCTGCTGAGCGAAGGGTGTAAAAGAGTGATTTACGCCGGCGATTGATTGCCTCCGAGGCTACTGATCGATGTTGCTGTGTTTTTATGATTCGCTGAATGGAATCGCCGGGGTGTGTGATGGCTCATTTCAGCGAGAAATTGTGAATGGACGAGTTTGAATGGAGGATGTTGGTGTGGTGGAATTGTTAGGTACCTGAAAACATTCATTGGTGATAGCTATTTTTTATGTAATTAACTGGATTGTCTGAGTTTCATTTATTATGTTGATTTGATTAAGACTTTGAGTGGCTCAAGTTGATGAGGGGTCATCTCTAATAGATTATTTTATTTTTAATTAATAAGGAGATATTTTTAACTCGATCATTTGACAAGCGATTGCCAGTGAATTGCATTAATCGAAAGCATAATTTAAATTAAATTGTTATAGTGAAGCAATGATAATAGAAAATATTTAAAAAATATTCAGACTTATTCCAGGATTAATATCAAACTAGGCAAAGTATCCTGCTTTCTGCGCATGAATTTAATTTTGTGCTTTCTGTACAACCTGTATATCCATCAAGCTCAAAATTAAATTCATTTACATAAATCAGGATACTTATCCTATATCGACGGCTGAGAGGAATAACCTGCTAACTCAGCGAAGGCTTCGAGAACCCGCAAACTCAACGAAAGCTTCGAAACCCCTCTAACTCGGCAAAGGTTTCACAGAATTTAGGATTTTAAAATACGATTTTTGCACAATAGACGTGATTAGAAATTCAGAAAATAATTAGAATCGATTATTTAGCATAAAAAATTTTTAAATTGAAGAGAAAAAAAGGCGTCGAAGTTAGAGGGTTTTTGAAACCTCCGCCGAGTTAGAGGGTTTTTAAAACCTTCGCCAAGTTAGAGGGTTTTCGAAGCTTTCGCTGAGGTAGCAGCTTATTCCTCTCAGCCGTCGATATGCAATGCTTTCCATGCAAATCTAAACAAAATTAGATTCTCAAAAAACCTTCTTAATCTGGCAACTTCTCCATATTCATTCCACTCAATCGAACAGTCACCACCAAAACTTCCCGCCAACCTAACGTAAACACACTACGATGCTCTCCTTTAATGGACATAACGCTCGTTCCTCGCAACGAAGCCGTTCTCCTCTGCGTATATATATTTATCCACGCTACACACCCGCGGCCTTGGCTTTGCTTATATCCAACAAAACGATGGACTTTCTCGCGAAGTAAGAGAGAATAAAGCGTTATGCGCTACGGTAAGTCGCGAGTGGCGGTGGTTTTACGAGGAAGGACGGAATTACTTCGTTAGGGTTGACGAGGCTCCGTACCGTAAAGGCAGGTTTTAAGGGTTGGAGGTTAAGTGGAGCGAAGAGATGTGTACGCTGCTGGGGGTCTTAAACTGCGTTATTTTCGTGAATTTATATAGCACGATTGAGTGGTAACAAAGTTTTTTACGCATTTTAAGTATTTATAGAAACAGTAAGGAATGAGAAATGACAAAATAGTATACAAAATTCATCAATATTGAAGATAGCAATATTTTGTGGACAAATGATTATAGGATGAAGAAACTTATAGGATGAAGAAATTTATAGTATAAAGTAACAAAATGATTTATCATACCAAAGTTAACGTAAGTTATAAGTAAAAAGTATTCCAATATACTTTGCTTAGAATGAATTATTCAGCTGCTCATATACCTACATTGATAATAATTTAATTATATCCAGTCTAAATATAGGTAGCCCCAAGTGACCGCAGTTGCTCTTTAAATACATCATTCATCCGTTGACATGAAACGTGACCATTTCACAAATCACTTACGCTGTTACCATAATTTAACGGCACAAAGTCCAAAAGGAGAAACGTAAAACCGCGCGTCTTAATGATTTACCCTCAATTGCGTCTCTCGACTTCAGTCCGACTATAACAAAAACAAACCCGACACGCTTCTCCTGCAGTTTACTCTAAAATTATAACCTCATAAATCAAAATTACCACCCAGCACCTCTAACAAAAACAGACGTGTGATGCGTACGTCGTTATAAATTCAACCTCTCGAAATCGCACTCGGACAAAAACCGAAATCCCGTGTCAACGAACCCCAACACACACTCATCCATCCGTCATCCTCCGATACACAAAGAAACTATAAAACGCCCAGAAGGGACATCTTCTCACCCGATGGAATTCCTCGCCTACGTTGTCCGGGAACATTATATGCTTTTCTCCCCAAATGTCTTTCTTCTTCTTCTTCTTCGTCGCTATAACGACACGTCGAGGCGATAAGTATCTACAGCGACTGAAACGGTTCTCACCGGGTATATGCGATCAATAGAAATAATGAGCGCTACCGGTGCAAAGCATCCGACTCCTCCCTCCAGCCATTATTGATATTTCGATGTGTACGTGATGCACACTCGGACCTACATCTCGAAGGCGAGAGAGAAAGATCTCTCGGCGAGTGAATCAGTCGTCGCGCGCGACAAAGGAAAGTTTTCGAGTGGTGATACACACACATAAACGAGTCGATGATTCAGTCTCCATACACGTGTGCCGCGCGCGAAAGGTGAAAGGTTCGTTGGTTCGATTTACGCGCTGTGCTGCATTGTTGCACGCGAGAGGGTTAAAAATTGCTTGTCTTGTGTCTTTGGGTGGGAATGCGCGGTCGTCGATTTATACGAATTTTAGACCTTTCACCCCGCGCGTGTATGAGCAACAATAGCAACGTGTTGGAGCAGCCGCGTGGTTCTCTATATGCAAGCGCGCGGCGGGTGTATGAAATATGGATGAAACTGTGAAAAATGGGAGTGATTTCGACGTTCGTTCTGAACGGCATTTAATCTGGTGACGTTGTGTTTTAGTCCGATGAGAAATGTGGGTGGAATTGCTTGGGTTTTCTTCATAGGTAAATCTTTTGTAGAATAGGAAATGAGATTTAAATTATGGAGATCGTTTTGTTGTTATGTAGTGGCTTGATAGAAGCAGTGAAATACAATTTTTAGGAAGAAATGTTATGAATGTAAAGCAGAATTCATATATGTTCCTAATTGGTATATTTTACATTTTACGTGACAACAAGTACATAAAATAAGCTCGTGTTCAGTTTTCTCAGTTTTATTTTTAAGGTATCAAGTAGACTCCTGCAAACATCATTGAATTACACTTATGATAGCCTCTATTTGATTACAAGTTTAATGTTCTTTCAGGAATACAACCTATTTATATAATTATACGTAGTTTTGTGGTTATATAGACCCGATTAAACATACTTCATAATGAATAGAAGTATAGCTAGTCATACGTATTGGCCATAGTGTCACTATTATTATAGAAATTTTTATTAACATCTGAGTAATAAAAAAAAACAGTAGACCCTTATATTGCATGTACTTTCGAAGCTAATAGAATAATTAAATCACTAAGTACCATTTTAACTCTATTAATAAAATGCTATTTTCATAGAGTAATAGCATTAATAATTCAGCGAATTTATGTGGTTTTTTATTTCAAACCGCTACATACCGCTGCTTTCGGAGTACTTTCAACTGGGTTAAAATAATTTGAAATTTTTTAAATCACGCGCATGGTTTGTAACATAATCTTTATTAGATAATTATAGGCTTTCTCAGTTTGAGCGGGAAAATTATTTTCCATATTTAAACGAGGTTGTGTTACACGCATTACAACGTAGCCTCGTTTAAATAACCGCACTCACATGAAACGTATCCCACGCGGATTAGCTTTTTTCAGTTGCAGATAATATTTATGACCCCGTTCTATGTAAAATCCAAAGTCGTTTGTATGAATAGCGTTACGCGATATCTACCAATTTTTGCATGCAAACGAAATTTGTTATCTACGTAGTACCCTCGTGCAGTAATGAAAAGTATTGTTAGAATCTTTTATTTGACCTTTTTTTAATATTAGTTTTAGCATTTATTACGTAAGAAACATTTTTATCTGTAACCTAGCCAACCCGCCAATTGAAATGGATACGCTTTTACATATTGGTTCGACTTTTCCAAGTCATCATACATGTCAAACTGTTCAAACAATGCTCATTGATAAATTTTATACAGATACGCGAATGACAGCTGCAATTGCAGGAACATGAAATATATCATATACTTTTCAAGTATCTATACGCAGAAAACTTATCAATACTTCGATCGAGTATTAGACCGTGAATTCGAACGTTTTTCCTTTCGGGAGAAAAGGATCCCGTGCGTCAGAGTGTTACCTACGCTGCCGCATTCTCTTCTGCCCGCGTATATACAAGGAACGCCTTCGGCCTTTTCTACGTGAGATACACGTCATAAGTACCCTCGTATGATTCATCCTCGTTGGGAAGGTCTACAACGGTTTTGAGCCTTGTTATACGGGAAAAAATGACGGTTCGGTTTCGTGGATTTCCTATTCCTGAAACTACGAAAAAGTACAGTTAGTTACTTGTTTTGTAACAACGTTTATAAATATAAATATTTTCATAACCAAAATTCATCACCCAGCCAATAGTTTTAGTAATAACACTGGTTATAAATCAAATTTGGAAACAAATAGCACATATTAGTTTATCCTTGAAAAAAGTTCATCCGCACAGATATTTTATTAGTTCGTCACTTTGTTTGTGATAAAAAAAAATTAGACCGTAGATCCTTCAGTATCAATAACACACTACTCATTCCTACCCGAGTCCGCAATAAGTAGGTTAAAAAAAAGGGGGAAACACTTTCAGTAAGAATGTCATCTGCTGACGCATCCGATTTACCGTAACGACACGCGTAATTTTTCTTAACGGACTTCGTTCGTCATATGGGCATTTTGAGGCTAAACTCACAATGACTTTAATCGCGTTTTTCCTAATTTTTTTCTGCCCTGCTATTTTCATTTTCGCTTCCTGCAAGAAAGTGTCGTAACGGTGAAACATTCTTTCCGCGATACTCACGCAACGAGCGCGCGAATCATTGTGTCCTGTCCACCGAAGCATTAAGATCCTTTACATGACAATGAAGCTCGTAGCCGCGACAGCACAACGAGCAAATTGAGGCAATTGTCGGTTGAGTTTCAGGAATGAATGAAAATACAGCTAGTTAAGGGGGCTTTCTTAAAAGCGAGTTTGTGGGAAATATTTTACGAAGTTAGTGGTATACCTGCATGTGAATATGGGTTATATTAGATATGAAATATATACCCACGAAAATTAGTGGCAACGAGATTTGGTACGTTTATAACCTATTTAGTCATGGCGATTAAATATTAATGTACAAATTAATCCTTTATAAATTACAGCGACTATTAATAGATGTAGTACGTGCATAATTTTCACAAAGTTATTCACATGACATGTAATACCAATAAGTTGCACACTATATCCACAAAATAAATTAAAATTTTTTATATAATTTCATCCTTAATAACCTCAAATCGAATATTAATGAACTACCTTTTTTTATGTTCCAGGTGAGTTAACATCCACGCGTACAGTTCCCTACCTACTTTATTACGTAAGTTAAATCATACTTTAGTCCAGCTACGAATTCATACTACCTCCACATCAAAATATCCATTCGCCTACTCATTACCCTATACTCGACCTCCCAACGGTGTCCCACAAATCCGCGAAAAGGAGGTGAGAGAAGCAGTGCGCGTGTTCTTGAAATCCCTCGACGAAGACAATGATCGTCTCTTCCCAGGACACTCCCATAGTAGCATTCGCGACACCTGCGAACAACAAAGACGCCAGCAGCAGCCAACTTTGTAGCGATGGTCGGTTCTCCTCTTTCCCGCGACGACGGCGACTAGGCAATTTGCATTCGCAATTAGAGCGGTGAGCTTTATTTCGCTCTCTTTTTGCCGTGTAAATGGTGGTCTGAATAGCTCGCGGTTGTAGTGCGCTAGATTTCGCGGAGAGGTGTTGTCTCATTATTACGGGATTCGGAGCTCATCGGCGGCGATGGGGCGTGCTATTCGTGGTAAAGAATTTGTGTAATTGTTGTGAAAGAATCGATCATTTTTCGTTTAAATGTGTAGTATACAGTGTATGAAAATGACAAAAAACTTGTAGAAAAGAAATTTCGCATTTGTAAGACAAATTTGTTGAACAAAGGAACATCAATCAGTAATATAAATGAACTTACATTTCTAGATCACTTTCTAATTACCTTCTGGGTAATGTGTAATTTACATAAATAGACTAATAACTGACACTTAAATTTCTAACAAAGATTAATTCTAGTCATTACGTTGAATAGAAATTACACCTTTTATTCAGAAAAAAACAACACTTGCATTAACTAGACTAACCTTTGTGCAACACATGTAGCAGATACTCATATACAGTTCAAATAAAATAACAATCATCACACAAAATTTTCATTCATACAATTTTAAATGTTCTTTACAAAATCCAAAAAAACAACGCCAAGAGCTTTTTAAAAAAAGGCATATATATTATAGTTCTCTAGTTTCATCGCCAAAGTTCTATTCAGACCACGGCGTAAACAGGGCACCCCAGAACTGGAAAACAATACGCTTCGCATCCGAAAAACACGCGAAAAGCAGAGCGAGGGACGAAAACAGCACTCGCAGGAGCCAAGAACCGTGACTGATACCCGAGAGCGAGCGCGTATGTAGGGAAACCGTTGAACTGTTTACGCATCTGGGATTCAAAAAGCCCTGGGAAGAATGTATTTGCTTACGTGCCGCGTGTGCTCGCGTAAGAATGGCTTATTGTGCCGTCGTCTCCCCCGGTGCAAAGGTGCTCGTCTTCTGTAATACGAGACGCGAAAACGGCTCGGAATTGATTTTCGCGCGTAGCGCACAGGAGTTCGGTGATGTATATTAGTCGCAGGGATTAGAGGGAGAATGTCGAAGGTTCTCGGATAATCCATGTGGATGTGTAGTTGGGAAGTGGGATGGGGAATTAATTGAATTGAGGAATGTTAATATGATGGGGTTGGGGTTGCCGAATGAAAAGAGAATGATCGCATTAATTTGAGTTACGTAGAATGCTGTGACACCATGGGTGATTAATTAATTATGGGCGGAATTGATCGCCCTGGCAACAACATTTTCCTCTCTCCGTCGATAATGCGCTATGTTCCTCATCAATCACGGCATTCGGCAAAGCAAATCTAGAAACAATGATCGATACACCACTTCGTACTAAATATAAACGACGATCTTATTTATTTACATAAAAAAATGCATTGGTAGCGGTACATTGCCAGCACACCTCCTTCGTCCCAACAAAGACCTACGAAACATGACACCTACGTTAATACTTCGATCCCTCACCGCCGCACTCTCTAATCAATCGAACCTCGCCATCGGCAGTCTCCGCATCCATCTCCATCAACCAACCGCTCGTTCCATCACCATCAGTTCTCCATTCACACACCCATCATAATCTCAGCGTGAAAACACCGCAGCTGATGCGGTCGACCGTAACGGGCCCAAATTGCGCGCTCGAAGCGGAAAACGGCATTGGCGAACGCCAATCGCTAAGGAGTCGTTTCTGGTCTCCCGCGCGCTGTTATAGATCTTGACCCAGTTTTAAGCGCGCGGACAAAGCGCTGTGATGATTTACGCGGAAATTATGCGAATGTATAATAATAGCGTATACGGGTGTTTAGATAGACGTGGTTGTGTCTACGGGATGGTTCGTGGAAGGTTGATAGGACCCGGTCGTCGTGGGTGCTTACCGGTGGATTTCAATATCGCAGGTAGTGAAAGCAAGTGGTAATCAGGAAATTTGACATATATAAAGGGTATAATTTCTCTAGTTAAGTATTAAAACAAAAGAAACAGTAAAATGGATTATTTCGGAACTTGTGTACCTATACTCTGAATCAATGTACGTTTCATCTTGTGGTCAAATAGCAATAGTCTTATGAGAAAGATATATAAATAAGTTAATGAATTTCAGATATACTATTCTAGTATCATAAAATATAAATAAAAACATCTTTACTGCAATTTCATAATGTATGATGATAAAAAGATTAAATTATAATTTAAACTATAGCTAACAAATAAACACGAAAATTTCTGTTCTCTCACTGAATAATTTGTTATAATTCTATTTTGGTATAATTATTTTCTCATTTGCCGATTGAATCATTTATGCGAGCATTGTTCTGATTCGGTTAGTCCCGGCCATTAAAGATGCATTCACGCGCGGTAGGTCGATTTACACGGATATGAAAAGCTCATTACGAGGAATTGATCAACTCTCTATAGCGCATTCATCGAATAAACATATTGAGCTATAATTGTGAGACATTCGGTCTATAATTACCCTTAAGTATCTATTCAATCGATGCAGTCGTAGAAGTTCATGGTTATCGGCATACAACTTGTAACTGGCACACGTGTTATTATCGTGTACAAAGCGCGAGCCTCTTTATTCCTCGAAGAGTAGGTACTGTTCTATCTTTAGGAAAATACGTGCAATTTTTAACGCTACAGTGATTACTTTCTTGCAAAATTGATCAAATTTTCTGTTTTTAAAGCTGAAATACTTGTGATCGGTACCAAAAATATCTTTGTCCTCAGATATTTAAAATTTCCAATTCATAATAAACGTGTGAATATTAAAGAAAAACATGTTCAGATGTCTTCAACTAACTACAATATTGTAGCTCGCTGTTACAATCTTTTTTTTACATTCAATTTTTTTCCAAACTACTCGTGAACTTCATTAAAACCAACCACACTTCTGCATCCTCGTCTATAACACTCTCAACTCGCTTTTTCGACCTTTCCATCCACTCTTTCGGAAACTACCCACTAGGAACTGCAAAACGAGCATTCGCCAAACCCCTGATAATCCCTTGCGCGTACGCTTGCACCTGACTCCCTCTTTCTCACTCTTCGCCGACTCATTCGAGCCGCTAAACCGGAGGGAACGAACGACTTTAATCGAATTACCCGCGCGTTCTCGTAAATCTCGTTAGACGCGCGTGTGAGAGGAGAAGGGGGGCAATAACGCCGACGGTGGATTATATTATTCGACGGGAAAACGCGTAATTCGCTTGGAGAATTAGATTGTCTGGTGGGTTGGGAGAGGATGGGAGAACGGGCGAGGAAAAGGAAACGGAAAACTCGATTGTAGCGCGGATTCCGATGGTGATTATGTAGTTGGGAGGTGCGAAGTTGGGGAAATAACGTTAGTCCAAGTGATGATGGTTTTTCTTCAAACTTTAGCAACATGAGAAAAGTTTGAAAAAAGGCTGGGTAAAGAGACAGGTTCTGTATTCGGCATCATTTTTGTTTGGGTGTAGATATTAATTGAAAACTTACAGTACATTTTACATAGGTCGATTAAAAAATATTTTATGTTGAAAATGGAACGTTTTAAGCATATTCAATCAGAGTTACACTTCAGGGAGAGCTTTAAGTAAAAAATTAATAAATACGTCTTGAGAAGAGAATTTCGGAGAAATAAATTAATTTTTCCTTTCATACATTTCGAATGCAATTTCTCACTTTGTACAAGAAACGTTGACTTATATATAAGGGTAGTAAGTGAAGAACGTCAATGTCCTGAATAAATTTTGAATGGTACGAAGAAAAAAGTAAAAAAGACGATCCATTAAACATTTCTCTGAAATCCAAATCTTTGAAATAAAGATTTTAATTTATGGGTCAAGTGGATCATGATGAATAAGAGGGAAGATTGAAAAGATTGAAAGAGAAAAATCGGCATAGTTTGTACTAATGATTTCCTCTAGTGAGCTTGAAATAAACAAAATCCTTTTTTTGGAAATCTTTGAAAAAGGATAACAATACCTTTTCATAAATAATTCTAGACCTGAGCATTTTTAAGCCTAATGACGTTTGTTCAACGAACGTTATTGTTATGTTAAGTTTAAAATTAGTGGAATTTTCAACCCAAATATTCTATATTTAGCGAGATTTCCGAGCTAAATTTATACTGATATTCTAGATACTATTTAAAGGTAAAAATAAAAACAGACCATTTGTTCTACTTTCCATGCAAAACGACACTCACGAAAGCTAAACAAAATAGATCAAATTTCAGCTACTCGCTAAAACTCTCCAATCTCGCGTGAAACGTAACCCCAAACTGGCCGTTTTTTAATTAAAAACGACGCGTGAAAAGCTCGCCGAGAATTCTCTCCGCGCACTCGCAGCTACACAGCGTTTGGTAGAGAGAATTAAAAAAAAAGAAGTCGTTGCCCGGGTAAAAGCTTTGCATGCGCGCAAAGCTAAGAAATATATATCCGCGAGCTTTCTCTACGGAAGAGAAATAAACGAGCCGGCGGAGTATATATAGTAGCCTTCTGTGAAATATATATACCGCTGCACGTGCCCGCATCTTCCTTCCGTTTTTTCTTGTCCGTACTTACTTTTCTTGTCCGTAGCTAAATCAATGTCGTTTTTTTCTCCGGGTAAGTTAGAAAGAAGGTTTCATGAATTATGATTATTGTTCTGGATTTCCAGGACGAAGAATGGACAAAGTTTGCGGAGGTTTTCAAGAAAACAACGAAGAATGCAAATTTAAAGTGCGATTTATTAGTCCTTTAATGTTGTAAATAAAAAACTATTACAACATTATGAAATATTAATTATTGACACTTAAATTTTTAAATTACACAAAGGACTACTTTAAAACAATAGCTGTAACATAACAGAAACCTCGCTAACAAACGAGACAACCACAACGAAGAACTCTAATTAATCATCAAAACACATAAACTCAGCCTAACCAACAACATCAACGCAAACAAACCAAACCTCGCACATTCACACACACACCTGCCTCATTACCATACCCAATGAACCTCGCATCCTCAACTCCGCGCGAATTGCTCTGTACCACTTCCCTCCGCACCTACTACACATTCATCGGCGCACTCTTTTTCCCTCCTCGCTCACTTAACTCTCTCGGAGCTTTTCACTGCCAAGTACATGGCACATCCGAGCTCGCGACCCAGTTTCCCTCCTCCTCCTCGTGAATTATTATCGCTCCGCGCGACCCTGACAGCTACCTAGCAGCCTCTTCGCCTTGAAATTTCCTCTTCCGGCCTCGCTCAATCTTTCAAGCCCGTACGGGAAGAGGGTGAGGCGCAGCTTCCTTTGTGCGCGCGAATTTTCGCTGATTTTTCCCTCTCGCGGGAGATGAACGTGTGCGTGAGAGAACGAGGAGGAGGATGGAATGAATAATGCACCGAAACTGTGAGAGGCTCTCTCGAGGTGCTCTTGATCTTCTGAATTTTAAGATTAGCCTGCGCTGGTGAGGATTATTCTTTAGGACCCAAGATTTCAATTGCTTAAATTTGTATAACAGTTTTGGTAATGAGCTGGTAGTGAATAAAAAATTTGGGGGAGTGAAACCAGACAGAGAAACACCTAAAATACAAAAAAAGGAAACTTGTTGTGCATGGTAGAAATCAAAACCCAACGTTGCCTCTACAAAATAAACTCATTACATGTTCAGTCATTTATTAAGGTCCCTTCATTCGTAATATTGAAATTTCAATCAAATCAGTCATTGGAATATATAGTAAATTGAAATGGCAATTTGTCATCTCTATTAACACGATAATTAAAGGTAGTTTTAATCAATTTTATAATTTGAAACGATTTCATTTATATAAGTTTGTTAATTCATTTAGATGAAGCATCTAATAATTAATTCACAACCGACATATTACGCATTTTACGTATAGAGCAATGTCATTCGAAGCTAGCAAAGAAATTAATGGTACCATCGTACCATGTAATTAATCATAATACCGACACATGAACCTGGCAAATCAATCATCTATCATTCGCCTATTAAACATAGACATACATGTAAATTAATTGAATGTATAATATAGCGCGCGTAATCACGTAATATCTCTCAAATTATTCATTCCGGTTCGGCAAATACCACAAAACAAACATTCCTATACCATACCTTCGAACCCGTTTCCTCCACAAAAACGAAACAATCCTCGTCTCTTCTCTTGACACTCCCAACAATGACTTTACCATCAAGGCATGTGCGCGAGGAACGAAAGGCGCCGCGAGAAAACTAATGTATAGACATACAGCGGTGCAAGTTCACATAGCCTGGGAAGCGCTCGCTCGCGCGCAATCCTTCGTCTCTCGCACCGCTATTTTATAAAGAAAACCGGGAGAACGGGTTATGGTTATGGACGCGCACGGCTAGACAGTTTTTGCGCCCGCGTGCGCGCCTTAATTACACGTTGCATAAAGGGTCCGGGTTCTCTGTATCTTGGTATAAGCTTAACAGTAGATCCGCATCTGCAGCGAGAGACGTTTCGGTTTCTTTGAGAAATTCGTAATGGGCTTTTTGTTTGTATATTCTCCACTGGCTTGTTCTTGCCCTGGAATTGTAGATCTTTATGGAATATCCGTGGACATGGTGTTTGATTATCTTGAGAGTTGCGTCGATGATAGATTGGTTTGTTGGAGCTTAGATGCTGTTAATTAGAATTAATTTTCATGCGATTTGTATGCGTTTTGTTTGGTGTTCGACGCGCTGAAGTTTGTTTTCTTCCTTCACGAGAGATGTAATTGCTTGCATTCCATATATCAAATTGTTTGCTTTACATGGCGTTTAGTATACGGGTCGCCAACTTCGCGGCAAAGCCATAATTACAAATCATTACGTTTAATTACTCTACGACTTAATGAATATAATACCGACTTATTCATTTGTTTATTCACACACCATATGAATATTTCATTTCGCAACCCATCGCGACACACAAATCCTTTTACATCTCTATAAAATCATTCACCTAACCCTCGGCCACGTCCATTATCTTCCCAATCACACGTGCCCACTGCGACTCCTAAAAGTCCGCGCTCTTTTCCTTTTTTCTCTCTCTGCTCTCCTCGTCAACCAATTAACCGTCACACTGGTACAAAGTTCCCATATTCTCCCGCCTGCACGTTTTCGCGCCAACGTCGTCGCCGTTTTAATTCAATCGCCATGTACGCTCGTGTACAGCGAATCGCCGTCCAATTGCCAATCACAAATTGCCGTCGCCACCGCCCGCGAGACTACGAACGCGTCGATTAGATTCGTCCCGTGACCGGGCGAGTGAAAAGCGACGTTGCGATCTTTCGGCTCTTCGGTGTTGTATGTATGTGTGATGCTGTAGGGCGGTAGCGTACGCGTGTGTGCGACAGATGGAATTGTGAATTACGAGTTAAATTGGCATTGTTGTATAGTATAGTAGCGGTCTCGTGATTTAAGCGATATATGGATGCCACATGGTTTGTAGATAGGAAGCGCTCCGGGCGCGTGATTTTTCTTTGACCTAATTTTATCTTGTCTATATGCTTGAATGGCCGGGTGAATTTAATCGAGCGGGTTGGGGATAGAAAAGCTGTGTAATCTATTTCATAAAATAGGATGATTTGCTTTGTATTCATATATTTGTCGAACGATTTTATTTCTTGTCAAATTTATAGGTATAAGTTTTAATATATTTCGATGAAACAAATAGCATCACAGTTTCTCAGAAAAGTGTTTTTCATTCCCTTGTAGAGGTATATGCAGGGTCGCCAGGATAAAAATATTTAAAATCGTAAATTGTATTAAAAGTATATTATAGGTAAGTACCTCCCGGTTCGCTCTCAGCTGTGCGTCGAACGCGCAGCGGCCCACACACATTCTCATCCACATACATACATA
>UXGD01002856.1:0-23303 GCA_900474315.1 Torymus auratus | reverse complement strand
AATGTGCATCGATATAATTTTTAGTAAATATAATTAACTAAAATATTTAAATATTGCAGATTTCTCTTCAACGTAAAAATAATGAAATTTTTATCCATCAATGTAGTGGCGCTATTATAAACAAATTTTTCGCAATAACAACTGCTCACTGTGTTGCCGGGTAATACCAAGTTCCCTCTAGTAAGTTTTTTCTCAGGTTATTTATTAATATTTTCATACTTTATTTATAGGCTCAAGGGTAAAGACCTTGCTATTGTAACTGATACAGTTAATTTAAAAGTTGGAGGTACAAGTCATAATGTTGTTGATATAATTGTGCACAAAGATTATAATGTAACTAACTTTTGGCTTAATGACATTGCACTGCTAAAGGTAATAATTTTGAGACTGTCAGTTTTTATTAATAATAGTCTTTTCTGAGAAGTATGTCCCGTAACTAAAGTTATAAATTTCAAACTAATAAATCGTATTTTTTTTAATATATTCAGACTGAAACACCATTCGACGCAAGTTTGTTTGATATCTTACCAGAGCCTTTTGAAAATCCTAAAGAAAGCAAAGCTATAGTTTCTGGCTGGGATTTAACGGTAAGATTGGATAAGAAGTAGATCGCTTATGAGAATAAATTTTAAATTCAAGCATTTATAGTAACTAAAACGTATAAAAATTATAAATCTACGTCGTATGAAATTGAAGAATACTATTGAATTTTGGACAAATTTTTGTACGGTTTTATACGTTTTTATTATACTTTTTATTGAGGATTTAGCGATCCTTTCGAATTATAATCTCTAAAAGCTTAAACACAAGAAAACATATTAAGAAGTCGTATAAAAATGTATTATTTATAACACTGCGTGGCGTAAATCCGCACTTATATCACGCCTATCTCCAGCATAAGTAACCCATGATAGTACCGTGCTCGTCGTCCTCGCTGTGCTCGGGTGCTAATTTCACTTCGATAATGGGCCACTTATGGTACTAGTATCGTAATATACAATTAATCTGTCACAAATGATGAAAAATAAATATTAACATTTTAGGAAAAGGGAACAACGTCAGATCGTTTGAAGAAGGCTACAATGTACATAACTGAACAAGAAGAATGTAACAATATATATCAGACCATTCATTCTTCCCAAATCTGTGCTAATAATTCAAAACAGATGACTGGATCATTCAACGTAAATTTCAAACTTTATAGAACTTTAAAACATTGTTGATAAAATTTGGAAATTTATATAATTATTTTACATTTCATTTGCGTATATTTTTAGGCTGATTCTGGAAGTCCCCTAACAGTCGATAACAAATTGGTAGGAATCGTTTCATGGTCGGGTGGTTGCAGTATTCCCGTGTGTCCTACGGTATTTACTCGAGTCTCCCACTACATTGACTGGATTTCGGAGCACGTGCCATTAGTTAAACCAACTTTGTGAATAAATTACAAACGACTGAATTTTTGTACAATAAGTTCTCAAATGCAATTAATAAAAAATTTCAAAATTTTCTCATCACTATTATTGTCTCCACAAGTATTAAAATATAATATAATAACATTTCGTATGTAAATATAAAGGTTTTCGGAGTCGCTAATTGCGATTCTGATGTCAGAATTACAAAATTCAAGATGGTAGATCCAATACTGTGTCTGAGTCGGGCGGATTTGCGGGTTTTAATGTAATTTGTACAAAAATGAGTATACAAGGGTTTTCGAGGTCGCTGATTGTGATTCTCAAGTCAGAGTTACGAAATTCAAAATGACGGATCCAATATGGATTTTATTTTCGAACTTTCATTTTTCGAAATTCTTTGTAAAAACTAGCGTACAAAAAATTCTAAAAAAAATATACGTTTCAGAACTGTATATGAAGAATACGTGAAAAAAATTTCAAAACCTCGGCTATTAACGTTACAGAAAAACCTTTTTCGAAAAAAAACGATTTTGTCAACGTTAATTGTTTTTAACAAACATATAAATTAATTAATTACTGCCATTTCGAATGAAATTTTAATAACTTAGCTACCAAAGCTACCCAAAAACTGCAAAAATATATTAAAAATATGAAAAAAGTTAGACTAAACCTATGTGGGACGTACACTGTAAAAAGTATCGATGTAAAATTACTAGGCTCAGACTAGGTAATAATCCGCCCTAGGCTGAATCTAGTTAATTTGCTAGTTTTTAATGTAAAATTACAATTGACGAAACCTAAAAAAAGGATAGAAATTTCTAAATATAATTTGGTCGTAAAGTATTAAAATTGGAGTATATTTAATTTAACGAGCTCCATGAACAGTTACTTTGTCGGGGAATAACCACTGAGCGCCATTCGTATGAGAACGGGAGAAGAGGACTATAGGAGTGTTTGCAATTTCACAGTAAATATTAAAATTACTACTTTGGTATAATATATCTTTTTAAAATGACTAACTCGATGGTATTTATATTATTTTTTGCTGCGATTAAACAGTTATAAAAATATAAGAAAATAGTACATTACGCAACTAGTGCGCAAAATAGGTAATTCCCGCGTGAGTCGAACCCGCAAAGCTTCGCATTGGCCACCCCGAACACCTGGACCATGCTGAATGCATTTCCACACCTAGATTAGTTTCTAAAGAAAAATCAATACTTTTAAAGATTAAGCAATTGTTAGCTATATAAATTATTTAATTTATAGGCAACGAGTATAGTTAATTGATAGTTGCTTAGGAAAGCTATTGAAAATTAATAAGAACATTGAAATCTACAGTAGCATTGGTTACTTTTACTTTTGGAAATACTAATATTTTGGTTGAAGCAAAACTATAATACAGAATTCTTTCAGAAAATTATTATTTAAAAACTATTATTGAAATGTGTTACTATGGCAAAATTATTTGTTGATAAAAGTCAAAGGAATTTTGTATATAAACAAGTATCTTGAGAGGGAATTGCTCGTCTCGTTGCCTACCAGATTTTTTTTTTTCAATATTGAGATCTAACTAAATCAAACACATTTAGGTGTTTTGGCACTTTCCAAATGATAGTTTTCCACTCATAATCTTTTCTCCGCTTTACAGCCTTTTCTCAATGTGTGTAACAGAGGACAGGTTACAAGTCTGTTGTTACGCGAAAAAAAAGTTGTCCGATATCTACCTAAACCATAATCAATGGTAGAAAAAGAAATGACGAAATGTCTACTGTAGGTCCTTGGTCTGCTCTTTTTCTACCACTAATTATGAAGTTGGTAGATATCGGACAACAAATTCTTTTTCGTGTAACAATGGACATGTAAACTGCCCACTATTACATGCATTGAAAAAAGGCCGTTAACATTTGAATGTGCGTCTATATAGATATACACTGTACTCACGTAAAAAAAATCTATTTTAATCTTCCAGAATTGGCTAAGTAGCTGACAATATAGGTTTTTATGATTAGATCATATGCATCACCTTCTAAATTGGTTAAAAAACAAATTAAATTTACATTAGTTTACTTACCTGTTCACACCCAAAACGCCTGCACCCGCAAAGATTCCCACTTTCCCAATTCCCACTTCTCAGTGCGGAAAGAAATTCGCCGATAGGTGGAGCTCCCAGCGGTGCTATACCTATATATAACGTATAAACGAGTTAAGACGAGTTAAAGAAGAGTTAGATTGATTTGTGTCTTTTTCACGTCTGATTGGAAAATAAAGAAAACCTCAATAAAGTTTAAAATATACGAAACTGTAATTTTACTGCAATTAGATCTAAGTCAGGTACACATTTTAATAACTT
Organism: Torymus auratus; assembly: GCA_900474315.1. NCBI lineage: Eukaryota > Metazoa > Arthropoda > Insecta > Hymenoptera > Torymidae > Torymus > Torymus auratus. The sequence goes on along the minus strand of UXGD01002856.1, from coordinate 19,535 downwards.
TTTTTTTAATATCATTAATATATTTCTTTAAGAAAAGCAAATTTTTATATTCGCAGAAAAATGTAAGAGGTTATCTACGTGGTCATGGCAACTAAACGTACCCGAGAAACCAAAAAAGCAGCAGTAGTTACCTCGTTACGGACTCGCACGTTTCCGTCAACAGAAGAGCAGCTTTTGGAACCTCAATTTACGGATGTGGAGATGCGTATACGTACGCAGACTCGTACGACGATAGAACGCCGAACGTCGACGTCGTCGTCTTCAGCAGCAGATGCGCAGACCACCAGAGCTCGACCAACACCAGCAAAGCGACCGAGAGCGTCGTTTTCTAATTCACATGAGGACGAGTCAGCCTTGATAGTGTATGAGGACAATCCAAATGTATCCGATGATGTTAAAGACGATAATTTGAGAAGTACGCTAAGCGAAAGGAGGTTGGATAACCATTTATCCGCGAAAAATGTTAATGCGCATCCAAGCTCTGAATTGGATATCCGTAGGACTTTCGCGGAAAATCTGCCGACGTTCTCAGGTGATCCGCTCGATTGGGTAGCATTCAAACTTGGATTTGATCTATCTAATCACGAATATTCTGATCGTCACAACTGGCTGCGTTTATACGATGCAATACAAGGTGAAGCTCGGGAATCGGTGAAAATGTTGTTCGCGGTCGATATCAGTTCACAGGAGATCATGCAATCACTGGAAATGCAATTCGGCCACCCGACATTCATTTCAAAGAGAATAATAGAAGAGGTCAGAAAATTGATGAGTATGTATTATTCTAAAAAAATAAGTTTTCTGGAATTCGCCACAAAACTGAAGAATGCAGTGACTGCAATTAAAGCGCTGAAAAACTTAGGGTACTTGTACAGTCCTGAGCTTGCAGCTCAAATATTGACGAACTTACCGAGTTGTATGCAATACAATTTCCTAAAATACGCTGCCTGCGAAGGTCGTGAAAAACCCGATCTTGAAAAGATCGCGGAATTTTTATTCAAAGAGGCGAAAATGTCCATAGCAGCAGGTACTATTGAATTTATGTAATGTGAACTTTACTATTGTTGTATTAAGCTAGCCCAAATGCAAGAGAAATGTAGGGCTGAAAACGTTGTAAGCATTGTAAACAAAAATCATGATCTTTTGTGTTATATAGACAATTGTTCCCCTAATAAAGTATTATAATTAAACGAAAAGAAAATATGTGTAATCTGTAGAATATACGCCACACAGAACTATCCAAACCGAAAAAAACTGCCTTACCTGAGAGGAGGACTACTTACCGATCAACTAGGACAAACATATTTATCCGAGAAGCCAAAAATGAAAATAAATTTAACCCATTGAGTGCTAATAATTCTGTGTCGATCATGAAAAGATTAGCACATTTTGTAACATTTTATAATAATTTATTATCTCAGACTCGTGACCGACTCAAACAATCCCGGAAAAAGAGCCTTACGTTATTATTGATAGAATTCTTGACACACAAGCGCATTTTGGCCACCTCTCAAGAGGTTAAATTCTTCAATTTTTCTACTGTGAATGTCACACCAAAATCGCGTCTTCACCGACTTGATAAAAACTATTCCAAACTCGTAACACCAAAAAAACCTTTGAAGAATAGAAAAACCTGTTGATGATATCATAAAATTCGACCTATAATCTTGATTTCGAACCAAATTCAACCAGCACATCCAGAGAAAACCACTCTGAAGTCAAATTCGTAAAAAATCCCAAAAATAGTTCTCTTAAATAATGGACGGCTTATCAATAATGCATGAAGAAATTAATCGTAAACTGCTTAATCTCTGTTACGAATTTTAACACTATAGTATAATCAAAACAAATTTGGAATCTGTCAACGGAACACAATAAGAATAAAACTTGATACTACTTGCCGTCAAAAACTTAAAGTCAAAACATCAAACAAAATAATTTTAGATCTCCAAAATCTATATATATTATACATAATTATTTATTAATTTTTCAATGGATCGCGATCAATTAAAAATATTAGAATGAATCGGTCACAGTTTGAGAAACAAAATTCTTAATCTTTCAATGTTATTGACGAATGTGATAGTACTTCTGTCTGAAATTTGGTTAAACCATGTACTCGTATATCGACATTCCTACTACATTGTCAGAAAATACAAACTCAATGGACACCATGAAGGAAGCGCATAATTACTTATTGTTAAAAAAAAATTCAGTAAAAAAAGTTGAAGGTAAGTATTAATCCCAAGGAAAATATTCTTGGGTCGATATATAGCTCTATCTATAGGTATTCTTTCGCACTTGATAAAAACGCTAAATAAAATTTATCCCTAATAAGTACGTCTTTTCAATTCTGCTATATTGCCTGTAAAATATAACTCAAATAAAATACTGTTAAACACGTGCTTCTCACAAACAAAAATATTTACGCTTAAAAATGTTCCTTAAAATTGATTTGTATATTTTTAGACTAATACCATTCATGAATTGCTTAATCACGGAATCACCCAAACTCCTAGATATACTCATCAGTTTTTTTTCGGCTTTATCTCCAGGTATACCCGACAAAAAGCTACTAGCGCGTAAAGACATGGTCACACCACACACATCGCTCCCTCTTTTTGTCGGGGAAATCCGACGTCCGCATAGAAGAGTTTTATAGTGTATCAGTGAACGAATTTCACAGTACAATTCTCATACCGAAGATGTGCACATCGCGTTATCTCCGAGCTTTCGGGCTCTGCCTACTCCTCGCCGTTGCCGTTATTGAATCGGCAGAAGGTGATAAAGTTTTTAAGTATAGTGTTTTTAATAATTTTTGCAGTGTTACATATTACGGAGTGTGTAAATAGTGCAGTACCTAAATTGAATTCGTCTATGGGAAATGACGGTGCGTCAATAGAGAGACGAACACGTGATATACAAAAGAAATAAACAAAATTATTTTTCATTACTTGTAAAATTTAAAATTTAGAAATTTTTTTTTAAATATCAAAATCGAATAAAAAACTAACTTTTCCTATAGTGAAAATATCTTATTTTTGAATTTTCTTTTTTGTGGTAAAAAAAATTACAAGTGAAATTAAATGGTAAACCTTCTTCTTGGAGTATGATTATACTGCCTTGAAACAGTATACTTACCTAGCAAAAATCTAAAATATAGCAAATTGTTTAGTAAGTGTAGAAAAGTGTAAAAAAAGTTTAATAAAAATGTAGTTTGATACTGAATTTCGGACATACTTTACATCTTTTTACACTTATTTACACTTTCTTTACGTTTTCGTACACTTTTGTACATTTTATAAAATTTGTAAGAATCCGAAAAAATTTACAGTTTTCTACACTTATTTACACTTTGTTGCATTTTTTACATATTATTTTACATTTTTCTTACACTTTCTTACAGTTCATAACATTTTTATTAACAATAAAAATCTATAAATATAAAAAAATGTAAGAAAGTGAAAAAAGGTATAATAAAGTGTAAAAATAAATGTAAAAAAGTGTAAAAACACTATAATCAAATGTTAATAAGAATAAAAAAACTGTAAGAAAATGTTAATAAATGTGAAGAAGAGTAAAGAAAGTGTAGAAAAGGGTAAATAATGTAATAAACGTCTGAAATCCAGTAGGTTTTTATACTTTTTTTTACACTTTTTTACGTTTACACATTTTTTTTTACATTTTTTAACATTTTTTTTACATTTTTTTACATTTTTTTACATTTTTTTTACATTTTTTTTACATTTTTTTACATTTATCTACATTTATTAACATTTTTAAATTTTTGCTAGGGTAGATATGCTGTAAATACATTATACTTAACGACATATAAGTGGCGTAAGATATCATGGGAAATAAAATATATAGATCCTCCCGAAGCTTCTCTTCTACTTCGTGAATATGATTATAATGGTTATCAAAACACATAGTGACTTCATCGGACGCTAAATACGCTAAAAGAAACGGATGGTGACAGATAACGTAAATTACGAAATATTGCGAGATGTGACATATTAATAGCCTCTACAGAAATTCCCAATTCTAAAGTAACCCAAGCAACCACCTGTAAGCTCACAGTGCACCATTTTCCAGACTGCGACAAAACCAAATGCAAGGGCCCAGTACGCTTTTACGAGGACCTCAACTGTAAGCCAGTGTACGAGAAGAAGGGCGACTGCTGTGCCGTCAGGTACGACTGCTCGCACCTGAATGGGCGTTCGGCTGACAAGTGCTACGCTAACGGACACGAGTACGCCGTAGACGAACTCTTGAGGGTAGAAGACCGGTCGAACGGATGCGACGTCGGTTGTAGATGCATCACAGATCAATTTACTGGAGAGTGAGTAATGATTAATAACTGAATTAAAATAAGTATAGATATATTTGTTATAAATTAATGGATATAAATACTTTGTTCATTTTAGAGCACAGTTCATTTGTGGTCATCCGAACTGTTTTGACGTAATACCAAAGCGAGGATGTTACGTTAGACACGGTCATGACACTTGCTGTTTAGGAGAGGAAGTGTGCCGTAAGTATAATACAATATGTATACAATCGAATTAATGATAATAATGGAAGAAAACAAAATAATTTGTTTTTGCAGCTGTGAGGGGAAGACCGGTACCGAGATGCGTGGTTGACGGAAGAACTTACAGGGATGGACAACAATTCACCGTGAAAGATGATCCATCATTGGTGTGCTACTGCATGGAAGGCTACAAGGGTATGTTCAATCATTGCAAAGAAAATGAAATATATAAATGTATGTATATTTCGTATAATATATATGATCACTTTTATATTATCTTGCAGGAGAGAATGTTGCACCCTTCTGCAAAAAAGCAACGTGTTCAACTGAAATGAGGCACGGCCACGAAATACGCAAAAATTGCGTCCCATTGTTCTACTATCTCCAAGTAGTAAGAACTTCTTGCAGTTTCAATTACATATGCCGTAAGTTTGTTAAAATCATAGGTATATAATAACTATAGGAATCGAGTAATAAATCATTAACGATCGCGAATTCTGTACATTCTAGAAAAGGACGATGACGAGATAGTTCATACATACAGGCAATCTACAAAGTCTAGTGTGAAAGAAGTACCCGGTAAGACAAAAAATGATGAAAACAACAGTACACTAATTCTTGTACAAAAATTTTAAAATAATTTTTATCTTGACGACTTTTAACTTATATCTTGCAGAAGACATGATGTGCAAGTTCGGCAACATGACTATGCGCATCGGGGACGAACTGAAGTATGCTAATAACCACAGAACTACGTGCATGAAATGCGTGTGCGAGGTCCCGCCTACACCAACCTGCACGCGGCTGTACAAGGATAAGTGCGATAATAGTTCCTAAGAAAGCTTTTAAAATAAAAAGTTGTGTATATATATATATATATGTTCGGATTAACAAGAGAAAGAATTACTCTCTTCAAATTTTGTTAGAAGTATAAGGTACTTTATAGAAAACAATATTTATAATGTGAATTGTAATTTAACTTGTCTAATTCAGGAGATGAAGCAGGATTTATAGTTTTATAATTGGCAATATGAATCATTTTGCGTTTCCAAATGTACACATTGTAGGTATATACCAATGTATATATGGAAGTTTTCTGCAAGTGTAGCTATTCAGCTTTCTCGATCCAAATATTAAATTATAATTTATTTTTGCCGTGAATCAAGAATAAGAATCACGATTCGAAAATGACGTTTTGAAGAAATCGGCAGTGAATCGAGTTTCGTTTCGAATGTTACATCATCTCAATTGAACATTATTACTGTTATTTTTGGAAATTATATAACAGTTATAAAAGTAAATTTAATTTTGTAGGAAAGAATATTATCGTAAGCAATTAATAAACATAATATTGATACACTCTGAAAATAAAACAAAAATTTTTAAAATACTACGCCAAGAACGAAATTCATAAATAACGAAGAGATTTTTTCTTTTTAAATGTTAATCTTATCTTAATAAAAAAATATTCTCAAAAGAAATGAATAAATTATATAATAATAGTATATTCAGCACTACAAATATACTTAAATAATAAATCAATGCGTTCTTTTTCTAAATCTTCAAAGCAAAATATATACTTTAATTTGTTAATAGTTACTACATTAGATTCATCATTGGAAATGTGATGAATTCTGTTTGTTGAATTGAAAAAATAAAATATTAACACATTAAGTTCTTTCTTTTTAAATTTTATTGATATAATTGATATTTGATACCTTAAACAGGCTACAAATATAAATCTCTTATTATCGTAATTACATTATGTTTATTATAATAGATACATACACAATCCTATATGAAATCGAAAAATAAACATATCACATAATTGCGCCTTTAAATTAAAAGAACCCTATTCTTACCACAAATCTTATATTCAACGAAAAGAAAAAGTAAATAATTGTTTGACAACATAAACATTTGAATAGATACATATTTTTATATTCAATAATCATTATTCTAGGAACATAAGTTTGACACCACTATATTCTTGCTACATTTCACGTTCTCGGATTCATCTATTCTGACGTAGACTTATTCTGAGTCGCGCTTTCTTAGCAAAGTGATGAGGTTCAATTCTACGTCACCGTGGTTTCTTCCGTATCTGTGTCTTCTGCCAACAAGAAGCATCTTGCTCTACCACTGCCGCAATAAGGCCGGAGGTCAAGCTTTTTTAGGGCCTCGACCTCTGATCTTTCCATAATGACATATACCAAGGTATCCACTTGTCCATCTTGTTGAATGGTCGAATGAAACGGATTTCTAGATACCCTGAGCCTCCAGCCCTTCACATTCAAGGTAGGATTCTGTTTGGCTATCCTGCTCAGTATGACAGCTGCCTGGTGTTCTCTCGGTACGCAAATTGTCACCTTCACCAGATCTAAGAGATCCGCGGCTGCCATAACTTTGAGACTGGCGTCCTCCCATGGCTTCCAACTTCCTACTTTATCCTCCAGCCATTTTTTGTCCCGCTGTCCTCTGCAGTGAAATACTTGCCCACCCCTCCAGAACCAACTGTCATAGAAGTTTGGGAAATATAACTCATCATCCGGCGCGGTATCTATTTCGTGCTCTACGGCTTTTACGACGAGCTTTCCCAGGTCTACCGTGAACAGATGGTCCGGGTACGTCGACGACACGATCGCCATCTTCACTCCATCTTCCTCTGCGTTCATTCTTTTCGCCTCCCTTGGAATTGAACTACCAGGGCCATTTTTAGCAGGGATCAACGGCCCTCTATCCGTCGACGTGGAGGCGGACTTCTTCCTCTGTTTGTTCTTCTTTTTCTTCGATTTGCTCTGGTTTGTATCCTCAATCTGAACATCGGACATTACAACGTTTTCATCCTCGTTCTCGTAAGCGATATCAATCATCTGGTCTCTCCCACTGGATGAGCTAGGGAGCTCGTCGGTTTGTGGCGCTTTTTCAACATCTTTTCCTTTATTTTCATTCATTTTCATTTAGATACAAGAAGCGGGTGTGACAGTGTAAGTATTCGAATGTTCCCCGTCAGCTCTCACCATTACTTCGTCCAACAGCCGATCCCTGCGCATGTCACTCCATGTGATCTCCAGTGGCCTCGGCAGAGCCCCCCTCCGAGCGCGGCATGGCCCTGTACCCGGTCACCAACCGGCACTACCACGCCCGAAGAGATTATTCGCCAGCTGATAGAGCAGCCAGGAGCTGGGCGGTTAATCCCGTCCCGGGCCCCTGTACTATCTGGCGGCCTGGGAGCGCCAATAACCCAGTTTTTAAACTGTACCCTCTGGAGTCTAGATATGACATAATCGGAACCGCTGTAGCCGAGAAGGCAAGAACTTCAAGGTTCATTCGCGATGTGTGTGTGTGTGTGCGTGTGTGTGTGTGTATGTGTGTGTGCGTCAGTGTGTGTATGTGTGTATGTGTATGTCAGTGTATGTGTTTCCCAATAGGCACTACCACGTTCACCAGCATTGGGAGATTGCCCTTCGTTACAACTTGGGGCCGTCGAAACATTCTTGTTACCCCCTTTCGTCGAGACGACAGGGGGTCCCAAGACCGTACTCAGTCACATACTTCGCTTGCTCACTGATTCATGCGGGTAAGCCCTTTTTAGGAGTGTTCCAGCAATCATACCAAGAACCCTTTTTAGGAGGATCCACCGTTCATTCGAAAGATTTTCACGAGGACTCGAGCACGCGTTCGCTTGCCCGGGTTGTAAAGCCCCCTCACCGGCCCAGAACTAATGAGCACTCGACAAGGTGGCAATCTTTGGAGGGGGGTGCTGGTGGTGGTGTTAATTTCAAAGAAGGAAGATCAGTTTGTGGTTTTAAGTGAAAATAATTTCAAATAACTGTAAATAACTGAGAAGAACTGCAAATAACTGCCAATAACTGTTATAAACTGTTTAGTTTGAGACCGTATTTGCAGTTATTAGCAGTTATATTAGCAGATATCCTACATTGTGTAGAGATATAAACAGTTATTTGCAGTTATTTGATTCTTGTTAAATAAGAAGTGTAGTAATCGAGGTTCTAGAAACAGTTCTCTTGGATGGTTACTGACCGATCGACAAGATTTTTCACGAGGGTGTGTATTTACTACCCGAGGAAGCGAGTAAAATCAAACCCACCCGCGGAAAAAATCTGCTACTTTCGGCCCTTGTTACATAATGTACTATTTCCTTATTGTTATTATACAAGACTGCAAATAACTGCAAGTAACTGGTAGATACTGTTTATAACTGCTAAAATTACTGCAAATAAACTGCTAGATACTGTTTATAACTGATAAAAACAGCTTCTAACGGCTGATTACTACTATACCCTACTAAAAAATTTCACGGGAGATTTTAGGATAGGGTAATAACTGTTGATATAGTACCTTTGTTTCTAAATTAATTATTTAACAAAATTGTAAGTAATTGCAAATAACAATAAATCACTTTTTACAACTGCTAAATACTAGGAGTGGCGGACTGTTCGAAATTACTACTCGGCCTGAATTCTCGATTCGAAGAACTCGAGTCGAGTCGAACCCGTTACTCGAAAATACCGAACTACTCGAACTTCAATCGAATAGTTCGAAATGATCGAACTGTTCGATATAATCGAACTATCCGAAGTGATCGAACTGTTCAAGGTCCGATTGAATAGTTCGGAATAATTAAACAGTTCGAAATAATCGAACATAGTTCGAAATAACCGAACAATTTGAAATCATCGAACTGTTCGAAATATAACTAAACTGTTCGATATGATTGAACTATTTGAAGCCCGGCTTGTACCTTTCTTTCTATCATGTAAAATCTGTTTTATTTATATTATTATTCTTCCTGGACACATTTTGTTACTTTATTTTTCGTTTTCTACACAGTCGAATTAAAATTTCACTTGTAACTGAGATATTTATTTCATAATAAATAGCAAAATACAATTTTTTTAATTTTGTAAATTATTTCATTGAATAGGCATTCATTTTTGTTAAAATTAAATAAATAAATAAATAAAAACGAAAAATACTTAGTGCGTTGAGCGAGATTCGAATAATTCGACATAAATCGAATAGTCCGGTTCGAACAGTTCGACGTAATCGAATATAGTCCGACCTAGTTCGAACAGTTCTCCAAAACGGAATAAACTCCGATTTCGGTTGAACAGTCCGATTTGGTTCCAACAGTTCGACTAAATCGAGTAGTTCATTTGGTCCGAACAGTTTGATGGTATACGAGTAGTTCGTATGATGTTGAACAGTTCAAAGTATCGAATATTCGACTCGAGTTCCAAATAATAGTTCAATACTGTTCAAACACGTCGAATCGAGTATTCGTGCATCCCTACTAAAAATGCTATTATTGGTGGTAACTTATAAAATTTGAAAAAAATTTCGAAGAATTTCAATAAGTACGATGAAGTTATTAAGATATCGTAGAGCAAGTACTATGTCAGAATACGAACTGTACGAGTACATAAAATCGGATATTAACAAACCTTATGCAAATTATCAGTGCGTCTACAAAAGTGATGAAATATTAGTATTACAGAATACTATATTGTGTAGTGATAATTTAATTTATATAAGAACGAATGATAACACAAACTAAAAGATATACTTTACTTTTTTCAATAATTTAAAATGCTCCAACTGCTAGATAGAATCCGTATTTCTCTTGTATATAATAGTATCCGAATAACGATGCCGGCAAATTCGAGCTGAATAGTTTTTTTGCTTTTTTGCTGTTAATGAATGTGAAATTCAAATATGTGGTATATTTTGATACTTAAATAATAATCTTATTTAAAATTTTTTTTTAATTTTCTTCTTTATTTTTAAAAATCTGGAACATGTGCGATTTTGTTAAAAAAATTAATAAACGATTCGGAATTTTGTATTATGATTGTAATGAATTATGGTATACTTCTAAAATTAATTCATGAATAATGTATTTGCAGAGCAAACATCGACAATCAGCTTTGGCATATTTTATAGACACAAATAGTAAAACTTAGCAATAACAGTAAAAATATTAATAACATTTTAATACTTATGAAATATTGGATTCTACTATGATAAAGATTAAGTTTTGTAATACTAGGCGCATTAGATCAGAGATTTGAAATAAAGATTTAATTAATTATTACAGTAATTTTGTGTCATTTATAAGAGAGAGATTCACCCTATAACCCAATATTTTACATAAAAAATACTAACGATGTGATAAATCACACAAATAATGAAACGTTATCGAGAGAATCTGTGGAGTTTGCTTCAAAGAAAATAGAAAATAAATAAATTATGAACTTTTACATATGAATATTTTAGGATTGTATATTATTTTATAGCATGCATGCTTTTTACAAAATATAAGTTTGAAAATATGTTCACAAACGTAGGTGAGCTAAACGAAAACTTTATTACGTATGTAGTATACGTATATAATATACCAGATATGTAAAAGTTTTTATAAATTGATGTTTGTGAAGTATATATATAAAGTACGATACGAATCAACGTACTCAGAAATCTAAAAATTGTTAATGTTGGTATTTTTTCAGAAAACAAAAATTTTATGTCTATTAGTGACAATAAAGAGGCATTATAGATATTTACATCATATTTTTTAGTATTCACTTTTATTTAAATAATATTTTTTAATTTTATAGATTTATATAAAATTCTCAACTTGTATTTCTCCTGGTAAAATTTAAGATCAATAAGATCGATATCGATTTAATCGAAATAAGCAAGAAATAAAACTATTAAAGCGCTTTTTATATCTGCATACTTTTATCGCTTAAAAAATTATTTTACAACATTATAAAAGTTTAACTACTTTTTACAGCACATATTTTTAAAAGGCTTATCTTAGATAAAGCAACCAATCATGGTTCAAGCCAATTCCTTGGTATTCAGTCAAAACCTAAATTTGAATTAGAAATGATTTTAGAATACCTTCTATGAAAAACTTTAAAACAAATATTATTTATAAAAAATAATTATCTCTACCTTATTTATTATTACTGGATATAAGCTCTTTTAACTGAAGAAATATGTGGATTTTAAAACCGTTTGAAGGTCAAAGTTACCCTGTTCTGGCACTTTTAGCAAAGTATCATTTAACTTTTGCTTTAATAGATTTTTGTTTGATTTTCCCTTTTCTCCAGATTTTTTATTTTCATTCCTAAAATATAAAATCATATAAAAATCATAATAAATTTTAAAGTTAAAAATATTATCCATTAAAATTAAAAAAAAAAAAACAACTCACACATCGTCAAATGCAAATTTTTCTGTCAAAAATTTAGAAAGGTCATCAAGAATTGGCTCTGAATGTAGAGCAACAAATTGTTCACGACATAACTGAAATTATTAATATAATTTTACAATTAAATTTTTGTAGAAAAGAGAGAAAAGTTTCGGTATACAGTACTATATCATTACTTTGCCCACTTAGGGGCTTCAAAAGTGGATAATAAATAAATTTCCATGTTTTTTATGCAAAAAACAAAAACAAACAAAAAACATTTTTTTCATTTTTATTCGCCTATTTCAAATGCGGCCTGTTTCCAGAGATGTTTGGAAAATTTTTAAGAAGCGGCAATGGAAAGCTTGTTGCAAAACCTTTAAAATCCTTTTTTTTAATCCGCCAAGATTTTTTTACCGATCTCCAAGTTTTGTTATGAAAAATATAACTTTGGAAAAGATTATCAAGAAAAAAAAATGATACCTGAAAAAATATTCATCTCAACAAGTACAATATGCAGGATTTTTTTCAAAGTTTTTTTTAGGTAATCAGTTTTTTTTAGAAAAAACACGGCATTTATATGCACAAGTATATGCACACTTTGTTATACTTTTGAAGCTCTTATAGGTTGGCAAAGTAATTGCATGGTACTGTATATGATAATATAGCTATACCTTATTCATAATTTCTACTGTACATGGATGTGTCCAATAACAATCGTGTACGGATACATAAGTGATACCTGCATGTTCACAGTGTATACTGGTAAGCATCATATGACTAGAGTCCAAAGAATGGACGAAATTCGGAGCAAATGCATTTTTTTGCTTCATTACATTCGGTCTCCTATATTCATATAATTAAACAATAATTCTAACTTTAATAAATTTAAAATAGCAAAAAAGTAACAGCATTATCTTTCTTACCTAAATATATCGGGAGTAAAGACTGCTGATATTTTTTTTTTAGTCTGTCGATTTATTTTGCTATAAGGCTGTACAACGGGTAATCCTAATGGTGTTACCCACTCCATATTCTGTTCACGTGCAACGCAAATAAGTCCAGCACAGTCAGTAAACCAATCTTGAATCTTTCGGGCGCTTTTGAACATGGTCCTTAATGTATGGAACGTTTGTTGGACAAGGTACATCGAAGCAGGCCATAAGTGCTGTTGTGGGAAATCGTTTATATCTATTTTTCGAAGAAAAATTAAAACAAATTTTTTTAACCATATTTACAGACAAATTTTTTTTATTTTATGATTATAAATAAACAATTTAGATACTTTTTAATACCTTTTAGTTGTCGAGCTATTTGTAATTTTGCTCCAAACCACGTTACTCCATATACAGTCGTCATAACTGTTTGTTTAATAACCTTCCTTGTGATGAAACCATCTAAAGCTTGGGCAATTTGATTGCCATTCGCAGCGTCTTCTCTTCGTCGGTCATCGACCTAAAATTTTAAATTAATACATTTTAGAATAAAGTTAAAATTCATTAATACGTAAAGTTTAATTCATAATAAAAACGTATAAAAGTTTACCATAGTTGCGACACTACTGTACACGTCTTGTGGCCTATCACTGGGATACAAGTTGACGCTTTCAGCACCAATTTGATCCCTTCCAAGGGCGGCATAGTGTTGAAGTCCATTACAGCTTCCATCCTGATGAATTGGAAATCCTGTCATGTACTCTTCAGGATTAGGTGATTTCATTGCAGCGGCTATTTCCATACACGCTGCTAGAGTTTGCCACGGCTCGTCTGACTTAGACCACCACATTTGACCCTTATTTAAACCATATTTTAAATATTGATTAAGAAAAATTAAAAAATATGAAAAATTCAATAAGATTTAAAGATTTTTTCAAATTAAAAACTCACATTTAACGGCTTTTCGGCACTATCGAGAATTTGGTCCATAATTTCATCAGCGTACTTTAAACGTTCGCTGATCGGATCCCTTTTCTTAAACCCCGTTAAGTTGACGCAATGAAGCTTCAGCCAGTCAAGACCCCTTGGACCAAGCGGCTTTTTTGAGGCAAATACGAGCATTGATCTCGCTAGATCAGAACCCAAATGGTTCAAATGAGGAGGTATAGGGTATACACGCCCTCGAAAATCCATATTATGCGGTAACCAAAAAATTTCATTCCGGAACTAAATAAACAACGCAGTTCATGTCAATTTATAATGATTACCCATAAATAAGAAGAAAAAATATCACTGAATATAGTAAAAACTTACATGATTAGCTAAGGATAATCTGTACAAAGCATCACACCATAAAGAATACATTTCATTTTTTTTCCTCTTCAATTCGATTCTGTCTCTATCTATTTTTCTCTTTTCTTCTGGTGTGGCATCCTTGGATGCAGGAGGTATTGGTTGAAGCACAGACGGTGGTTGAGGCATATTTAGTTCAGTTGATCCATTATTTTGAAAAACCTATTTTAATTTTAAGAATTATAAGGTATTTGCAATTCAGAAAAGTGAAAAACAATCAATAATATTTCGAAAATACCTTAATTGCTACGTCAAGAATCACAGGATTAACAGTCCATGGGATAGAACCTAATTGATTTAAACTGTCTAAAGCTGGATATAATTTTTTTGGTGGTGTAGTAATTAATCTATCCCATTGTGAGTTCTATTTTGTCAGAAAAAATATTTATGAAAAATAATAATTTAAAATAGAGCAGTATTAAATTATTTCATTTTTCTGACTTACTCCCATATTTGCAATTCTGACTTTGTCAGTTTGTGTAACAATGTACCCTCCACTATGTACAGAAACCCATGGACGAGGTGGACATATGCATGGTACCACAGTAGTATCAAAGATCAATGATTCTGGTTGAGAATCTCTATACAATTTTGATACAAGAGGATGAGGTTTGACCTAATAATAAAATTCATATTGAAAATTAAATTTAAAATTTTTAAATCAATTATTATTATCAATCGTAAATAAATTATAAATCAAAAAACATTTTTGAACGGGATATAATAACTTGTTTCCAATAATGGTTTATTAAGATGGTAATTTTCAATAAAAATATAGTAACCTCTTCTTTGAGCAAAATACCACTATGTCTAAATATTTTGAAAAATGCTGGGGTATCACGATTGTTCTTCTTTTTCTTGAAGAGTGAACTGTCGAATTTTAAGTCATTGACTATAATGTTAAATAAAAATCTGCCAACGTTTAAATGTATATTTGCTGACCACTGCGGCACTTCAACACCCAATGTTACACCAGATTTATTTGCTTCATGTTCTAATAATGTCCATTTTGTACGACCATTGAATTTATCATTTCTGTTTATAAACCAATCGCAGTATTGCAAGTAAACTGAAGAAGTTTTAGCATTAACACCATTACTTTCTTTAATTTTTGCCTATTAACATTAATGGAACAATGAATATCTTGCATTAAATAATAAATTATAAAATTGTTTCATAACAAATTTTTTCATCATTTACCTCATACATTTTGTATACTTGCACGCCTAATTGTCGACATAGGGCATTAAATGGCAAACTATACATTTCAGAACCCATTCCTAATTGATGAACTTGTCTCATTATCAGGTGAACATAATCTTCTGGTTTTAAGACAGATAAATAAGGAAACAAAATTAAATGACTATTCCGTTTAAAAAATTCATGACTCTTTAATGTTGCCGTATTTCTTTTAAAAGCAATTAGTGCTAACTTTTCCCATTTTTTCTCAATATTTGATAATTTGTTTCTCTAATACAAAATATAAAAGAATGTATTAAAAATTGATTACAAAAGTATTACAACAAAAATTCATTCATAAAATTTATTAATAAAAATATTTTAAAATTTACCCAGTGAGTAATATTTGGTGAAGAAATATTTTGCTTAGAAATATTCAAGACTTTTATTTCACCATTGATTTCCATTTCTATCTGCTTTTCTAAGCGCTTTTTGAGATTGTCAATATCTAAAAGTTTTTCAATTGTACTTGATGGAGTAGCAGTTTCCTCTGTTAATGTTTCCAATAATCTACAATCATATTTGGTATCTGGCACTTCATAAGAAGGTCGGAATTCATTATTTAATAACTTGACCATTTTTTCAACATGTGTTCTTTGATCACGTACAAATTTGCATTTGGTTATCACATCATTCAATGACACTCCATCTTTAACCATTTCTTCATTAAATTGTTTTAACAATTCTGTAAATTACAATGATTAATTTAATATTATATCAATAGAATAATTACAAATTTTGAAAAATATAGAATGTTAGACAAGTTATTACCTAATTTATTTTTATCATCACATTTCATGCGCCCAATGCAGTCATATACATATGCATATGTTTGAGCATTACAATTAATTTTATATTTTCTTAAATTTTGTAAAATCAACAGAATAGATGGCAAATTAGAATTAGATGCCAATTTTTCTATTTGACCATTATATACAGAAATATCAATAGACTCAACCAAACTAAGTTTCTTCTTGTTTGTCTGCTTGTGCAGAATTCTAGATCCATACTTTAAATTATTACTATTTACACATACATCTATATGAGCAAGAAAAATCTTATTCATCTGTTTCAACTTTTCTTCATTTATTATTGCTTCTTTAGCTTTTCGTTCCTTGTCGATAATTTTTTCTTCAGATTCTTCTAAATGATCTGCTTCTTCACTGTAAATATTTTAATTAAACTTTTGATATTAATAACTGCAATAATTATTAAAAGAATACTAATAAAACAAATAAAAATAATAATGAAACAAATAATTCTCAAAGTTTTTTTCAAGTTATTAATTTAACTAAAATTTTGAAAGTAATTTGAAAAATATATATATATATATTTTAAAGAGCTCTTTAATTTTGTTAAACTAAAGTTTTTATTAACTTAAAAACATTGTTTTGATATTACTTTAGAAACTCCAAATTACCATTACCTATAATAGTATAAAATAAAATCTATTAATAAATTAAAATTCATTTTGTTATACCTTTTTTCTAGTATTATTGTATCATCTTTAAAAACATGTTCATCAGTATTATTTGGCATTGATTCTGCAAGAGCTGAAGTTTTAATTATTGCAGCATTATCAACAACACCAGACGTGTGTAACTCTTCTAGCAGCTCCTCATTATTGTTTGGTTCTACATCACTTTGAGAATAAGCACTATGATCCATGTTCAATAAATCAGATTCCTGTATAACAAAAATTAATATTGAAATTTTTCATGTAAAATAATAATGAAATTAGCTTTCCATAATTGTCATACCAAAGTATTGGGAATTTGATTTTTTATTGAACTATCCGAAATAGTTGTAGCAAAAAGTTTGCTTTGATTTTTCTGTTTTTTAGTTGGTGTTTTTCCTTTAATTTTGTGCAGCTTATCTAATGTAATATCTGGCTGCTCTACCAACACAGAAAGCTGGGCAGCATTAAGATTTTGAACTGCTGCTTTTATATTGTTTGTTGTTGAATCAGTGACTGAAATTTACAATTATAAAAATAATTATTATTTAAAAAAAGAAAATCCACTGTTATCACAATTATCACTGACAATGATCATTAGACTCAATTTATGTATCACAAAATTGTAGTTTCAACTATTAGAAGAGATAGATACACATAAAGTAAAAGTTAATTAATGCAAAATCTGATGAAATACCTTCCAAAAGTTCTGCATATTTCTTAGTTTTCTTTTTTAATTTTCTTTTTCCCACTGAGCTCAAAGTGACAGTGCTTATGGTTGATCTATACTTCAGTTGTAAATAATTGAAAGCTGCAAAAATACCACGAAAAGTCATGAACAAAACAGGATTGATCGAAATCCTCGTGAAAAATTCCCTGAAAAACTCAGGAAACCAAAACCTGTCATTCGGTGTTTTCCCGTAGGTATAGGCGGTGGTGTGGACTGTGGGGACAGTGGGACAAATCGACAAAAAAAAAATACACACACACAAACGCACGCCCGGGAGAACAACAAGTGCGACATAACCTCAAAAAACCCAGTACCAAATTACGCGAAAGCAGTATCGACAGACACCACGTTTGCGCAAATTGGTGCACGTCTGTTGTACGAGACGGTTATATCACAAACGTCAAACGCTATACGTATAGAAGACGGAGAGCAAGGACGATATACTAACGTTTCGGCGTAGTGGCCGTAGCGATCATAGGATCGCGATGACAGTAGTTGCAGAAGAGGCAGACCCGGGCCGCGTAGGCCTGGCGCGCCCCCAGCACCCGGTACATCGCACGGGTTGGCCCTGACAGTCCGAGGCGACGAACTACAGGGCGGCTACGAAGACGACGGCTCTTCTCGGCGATTTACGTCGCTGCTCCTCGTGTGTGCCCCGGCCATTTTCCCATGATTACTGCAGACTGCAGAGATATCTGCACGCGCGCACGCGGTCGGTAGGTAGGTACCCACCTACTTCTGCGCGAGCGTGACGTCATGCAAAGATTCGAATTCTAGAAGCCTCGCGCCGCACGCTGCACGTGTGCGCGCGCACGATTATATTATATGCCGGCATTGCCGGCCGAGGCACGGATATGATGAAGACGTGATTATGATGAGTGAGGTTTGCCGATTGTTGGCGAAGTTTTCGCAATAGTTTGGAGTTTCGGAGTTTCGGAGATGTTTATGCCATAGTTTTCAGAAGAATGTGACAATGAAAAGGTTTTTTTTTACTAAGATGGAGATGTGTCAACTACGTAAATGAGCCAAAGTATTAAAAGATTTTTGATAATTATTTTTATACTAGTAGAACTTAATTAAAGCGAAAGGACAAATACCCAGACATTTAACGGTATAGTTAAAAATAGAAATCTTTAAAATAATAAAAAGAACACGCATCAAGTACTTATTTAATTGTCTACTAAATACTTACGTAATAAGTCAATATAATAAAGTCCCAGGTCTAATCGCGGGTATACGTGCCAGATTATATTTTTGCGTTTGTATTGCGTTTTATCTTCAAAATTGTTTATGTAAAATTCTAAACATAATTTTCATATAAATTTAAAATTTTGAGAAATTATTTCTTAAAATTTTACAGGAGGAATTAAATACAATTCTTCATAAAAGTCTGCATGGAGTGGTTTTACTATAGTAGTCGACCATACCCTAGTTGTACATTTTCGTTGTGTAACAGTTATTACACAAAAATAAAATTTGCTAAACTAATACCTAAATCGTAAAGTAAAGTACAGTTTATCTCCTTCGATCGCGATCGCCGGGTTCAAAATCTTTTATTTATTTTACCCGACAACTGGTGCTTTTAATATATATCTGTACTTTTATATGCTCGAAAGTTTCTTCCATATGTTACTTCGTATCAATTATCAGCCATTCAATAACCATCAATCATTTTTGCTCTATTTATTCCGATACTTTTTTAGAACTTTAGAGCAACCCGAATGGAAATAAAAATTGTACAACTATGTTAAAATCTAGTACATTATTGTAAATTCTCGCACCATTTGGTACATTTCGGTACGTTTCGATTAAGATTCGGACATCTCTACGGGATCGTACCTAAACGTACCAAACCGTACGGCAATTTATGTCAGGGTACTCGAAGGTACAGCCTTGTACAGAAACCTACAGAAACTTACATACACTGAAAAAAATTATTTTTTGTCTCTAAAAATTTCTTGCCAAAGCGTACGGAAACGTACCGAAATGTACCAAAACATGCAGAAACATACCCAAGCGTACAAAAACGTACGAAAATGTACGTCAATATACGTGAATATACGGTG